>JAOEHI010000024.1:3064612-3105109 GCA_025447815.1 Percopsis transmontana
CATTGTGCCAACCACAACCCCCCTCCCCCACCCCCAGCAGCGGTTTTTAGTCTTGTCTCACAACAACAGTCACATAATTACCAAAAACCTTAGTTAAAAATTTTTATTTGTTTGTTCTACAGCTATAGGAGACATGGTTTAAATTTCCAAAAAATCCCCAAAAAGGCTCAGATTCATGATCAGTGTGTGTGAAAGCTGACCTGAGTTACTGCATCTTTTCATTGCGCGTTTCACTGAAGGTGTTGGCGTGTAGCCCTGAAAGAGATATCAGCAAGGGTACGTTAAAACAGAAACATTGTTCTTGGCAATAGTAATTGATAAGATTTGATTCATAATCCCTTATACTGTATGCCAGTACCTTTAAAGAAGGAGCATGTTTGTTAACCTGGTTTCTCTTCATTCTCTTCTGGAGTTGGAAGATGTAATTGTCATCATTTTTCCTTACAATAAAAAACATTAGGATTAATTTCGCATACCAAAAAAAAAAACCTGATGTTTAGAAGCTGCATATTAATTATAATTTTCTAAAATGTGCAGAAATGACATTGCCGTGGCAACTAGTATAGAGTTCAGAAAAGACAAGTAATGTGTATGTGCAGTAATGTGTATGTTAGTCCACATTTACTGCCTCTAAAATGGAAGGGAGAAATAAATGCTGTTGATAAAGACATTAAACATTATGGGAAAAAAATTTAAATAAAAATCACCTGTTGACAGAGCCAATCATGCCAGGGGTAATATGCAAACATTGGGGTGTCTTCACTGTGGGGAAACCTGCCCTTCCAGGCGTTATGGGCTCTTGGTCTGAAAACATAAACCCATGCTCCTTCCCACTGGGAGACATAGAGGGCATCTACCCACCAAGACAGGGAGGAGAACGAGAAGCTGATATTCATCGCTTAGGATAAAAGCGTCTGCTAAATGCTTAAATGTAAATGTAAATATTCATGTAATGTTACATATTATCACCACTAGAGGGCGACAATCCTTATATCCCATCCCAAGAAAAACAACAACAAAAAAAACAAACAACAGAAGTAATCTACTCTCCTATATATAAAAAGAATCACCTGACAGCTTACAGAAGTGGAGGATGTCAGCAAAAAAACAGAGACAAAGGAAGAGGAAGTAGCATAAGGATGTCGTACCTGGAAGCGTTTACTCTGCATGACAGCACTGGTGAAGGCATCGTCGTGGTCCTCTTTGGGCATGGCCTCCATGAACTGGCGAACCTGCTCTTTTCTCTTAAGGGTTCCCACTCGGGCAGTTATCTTGGGAGGCTCTACAATCATATACAGAGAATCACCTTCTGTTACAGACAAACAATCTGGAGTCTAACTCAAAAGAATCTGTTACTTCCTATTTGCTTACTGTTAAGTGTGTCTTTTAATAATAATAATAATAATAATAATAATAATAATAATACATTTATTTATAGAGCCCCTTCAATCAAAGTGCTTTACAGAAAGAATACAATTAAAATACAACCAATACAATAAAAATGTACAATAATAAAACAACAACAATAATAAAACAACAAATACACTTAATCTGCAATGAACTCTGTACCTGGCTCTTTAATTGGCTCTTCTTTCTTCCTGGACTTCTTTGCTTTCTTGGGCAAGATGTCGACCCTCCCCTGGCAAGTATGCCGTTTCTGGCACTCTTCTGCTGAGCGTGTTCCAACCATCATGGCCACATTCACCCAGTAATTTCCCATGTGCTTGGGACAGGAGGCCACGGCCCTTGAAAACAGACGCAAACACAATTAAACGGTGTTAAAAATAGAGAAGACATTCCACCACAGAAAAGCACTGGGAAGAAAACGTACTCCTGCAAACACACAAGCTCCGCGTCAGTCCACCTGTCCTCATCTCTGTCTTGAGGTCTTAGTATGTTTGTTCTTGCACTTTTTTCACCCCTGCTTGTCTTGCTGGACTGAGGAATATTAAAAGACGGGGGTGGCACCAGTGGCGTCTTATTGCTGGTGTTCTTTTTGTTCTTTCTAGAGCCGAGTGCCCGATTGTTCTTTCGCGATGCGCCCACACTCTCCTCTGAAGAAACAGGCGACTGACTCAACTGGGACTCGTCGAGGGCATTCTTCCCCTTCCTGTGAGGTCTTTTGCCCTTCTGCTTTCTCTTAAGAGTGAAGTCTTCATCCGACTGCGATTCCTCAGTGTGAACTGCGGCAGGTTTCGCGCGTGCTGGAATATTCCGCTTCTGTGGCACCACTCGCTCTGTGGAGCTGCCGGTGTCAGGCGGAGGGTTGGGCTTTTTCGTTTTATGTCTCCTGTTGTGAACATGGGATGGACAGACAAGCTCTGGGCAGGGGGCCGTCTCAGAGCTTGGACGCTTTCTATTGGACCTCCTGGTCGCCAACGTTTGCTCTTCAGCGTTGCCATTTCCACTGGTTGCCGTCTTCTCAGGAAGTTCTGTGTGTCTGGAGGATGTAATCTCCAGGATGGCCTTTGACCTGTTGCGGCTGCGATGTGGCGTTTTGACCTTCCGCAGGGGCGCAGACGACTCATTTCTAGAGGACGGCTCGCTGCGAGGCTGGCCTGCAAACAAAGAGGGCACCGCGTAAACACGCACCCAATAACCTGTCACACACATTAAAGAAACAGCATTATCTCCGTGTGTCGTTACCCTGGTTGCAGTGCAGGAAGTCCCTGGCAGGTGTCTGCGGCTGTTGTGGTACTCTCCTGGTGACGTCCGGTATGTCAGATTCCTGTGGGATGTAGGAATAAACCAAGGTGACGTAATTTACGAGTGTCGAGCTAAACCATGATGCAGAAAAGCCCACTCAAACACATTAGAGGCTGGGTTAGAGAGCAACTCAAGGAAAAGTCCTAACTGGAAGCTTACAAGCATGGAGATGGTGGTGTCGTAACACTTGTGTATAGTGACGTTCATGTCTACGTCTAGGCTGACCCTCCCTCCTTTCCAGTACTCTAGGGGTGGCTTTATTATTCGACCGCTTCTGGACATTTTTGCACCACTGAGAGGCAGAGCATGGGAGGGGGCAGGAGGGCTAGTAGCACCTGGAGATAAGGAGAGAATAAAGCGAGGGGTAAATATAGCAATACATCGTATGCGCTGGATACATTTAGCCACTGTTATAGCAGTAAGGGACGGTGTCCGTGCAGGAGTTTAGGTTAAGTTAAGTTTCGATTTCCCCTGATTGTGAGGGAGTTTACCTCTTAGAATTACTTACTACGAAATCAATGAACACTTGGAGGCACAATCTAGCCATGCCATTGAAATCTATTCACGCAAGTTGTTACTATCACTGTAAAAACAATGTAAACAAAATGTAAACTCAACAAAATTTTATTTAGAAAATTAACCGTTTCACTTTAATTGAAACAAGAAATTTCTATTTTCTACTGCAAAAACAGTCTCTCAAAATTCAAATTTTGCACAGTCCATTTGGACCACATGAGGTCCTGTTCTTCAGCATGTACTGCAACGTCCAGATATCACCACACCCGGTTCACTGACAAATCCCTTTGCATTTATGGAACTAGGTAATTAAAAATAATTTCTGCTAACTGCTTTTGTACTCACAAGGCTTTAAACGCCTTGGCCTGCTCTGTTGCACAGAGTGGTTGTTGGCAGGTTTCACTGAAGCCGTCTGGTTCATTATGCTTCTGCCTTTTGTGTCACCTTCTGCTTGCATGCTGTGGGAAAAAACATATAAATCAGATAGTTTCGAGGACAGGACTATTGAATACAATGATACTGTAGATGGTGTTCAATTTCCCATGGCATCAATGAATTTACTTACTTTTTTGACTCTGAAAGAAATTTCTCATAATACATCTTCCAATTTGAAGGAAAACCGTTACAAAACTTGCTTAAAAGCCACTTTGGTATTCCTGAAAAGGAAAATACAGGGGGATTCACATCTTTAACATTTAATATTATTTAGTACCTGTATCTGATGCATTTTTATTTAAAATTACATCTTCCATAATAGTTTATAGCAAATACAAACACTATTTAAGAACGATGTGTTAAGTCTAAATCTTCACCTACCATAGTCAACATCCATTTTCATCTTGTCAATCAAGACATAAGTCTTGCCAGACACGGTCTTCACCTGAGATTTGGAAGTCCTCTCCACAATGATGTTACTGTGCCAGGGTGTATTATCATCCCTGGTTATAAGAGAAAATACTAAAATGCCGTGTAGAATCTCATTAAAACAAATAATAGGTAGGATAGTCTAGTGGTCTAGGTGTTGGACTCCCAGCCAGAAGGTTGTGGGTTCGAGCCCCAGAGTCGGCTTACCTGTAAGCATCCTTGAGCAAGATGCCTAACCCCTATCTGCTCCATGTAATAGAACAATGTAATTGTAAGTCACTTTGGATAAAAGCGTCTGCTAAATGCTGTAACTGTAACTAGGTACCTATATGAGACTGTATATGACATTGGACTGAAAAATCTGCCTTTTTCTTGATGCACGCAAAAGCATCTCAGAATTTACAAAATAGTGAAACTGGTTACCTGAGAATTCCCTCAACATACAGTCCATGGCGGTTATGCCTTAGACACCACTGTCTCATGTAAACCCGATTGACCTGCCAAACAGAGAAAGAGACAAAATAAAAATGCTTGATACACATGAGAAATGTCTTAAATACCAGCCCAAACGTACATTCTGCTTTAGTGCAGAATGGTTTCTTTCTTTTATTTTTAAAGAGGAAATTATAATGAGAATGATGCATCATCATACTACACACCTCTGATGCCCATCTACGCGTGGTGTTCGGTGGCTCTGTGTTGCGCATGAACACGGCTTGACGCTTTTTTGGGAATGAGATCCGCGGCGACTCAATGACAAGTGGGTCTTCAACCAGAGCCGGCCGTGGTTTGAAAGCTGGCAGTGGGACGTCCTCCCTGGAACTCTCCTCCGACTGGCTGCCGTCTGCCTCCAGTCTGGACCGTTTGACCGGAACAGGACAATTAAACTCTGAGTCAGCCTCCACCTCAGCCAGGCCACAGGTTGTCGAGGATGGCTTATCATGAGCCTGAGAGCTACAGCCTGAAGAAAACCAAACGAAAAAAGCAAGACAATTGGACCTTGTACTTTCCAGTCATAAAAACTTTGCATGCCTTATCAAAGTTACCATGACAGCAATGTTTTGTCAATAATAAAAAAAAGTTAGCATTCAATAGTTAAGTTAATCAAAATTTAACATACACACACATAATTGTGGGCGATATGGCCTTCCTATTGGACAAGCAAAGTCATGCGAGAGTCGCATGCACAACAAATGGGTGAGGCAGAGGCTGAGGCAGAGGCAGAGGCAGAGATGAAGTGAACCTAACAACTGTTTTTCTGTATAGCTCAAACATATAGCTTGTAAATGGAATGAAATTGTGATCTCATGAGTCATGAAATTGTTACACCCTTATTACAAAAATGATATACGGCAGAGCTACCAACCTTTGTCACCTCTAGTGCAGCTGCTCACTTTGTCAACCTTTTGCTGTTTTTTCTGCATCTCCCTTTCCTTCAAGAGAGCAAACATCTTGGCCGGGGACATCCGGGGGAGTTTCTCCAGTGCAATATGAAGCTCTGTACCAACAGGGAGACCACAAACATCAGTGAGGTTTGACAGGAAGTCTGCTGGACAGTCATCGATTGAATGAATGAATGAATGAATGAATGAATGAATGAATGAGTTATTTTATTAGTAGGGGATTAAGTACTCCTTTTCAACATTAATTTAGAGTTTAATGTCATGATTTGATTTGATGTTCAAGTCACAATATTTCAGACTACACGTGGAGCTATGCAGAAAAACGGTTATTTCGTTCACGTCTCTTCTGTCTGTGGCTCCTCTCGTCAGATAGCATTATCCTATACAAAACACAACTCTTCCAGGTTTTAAACCAATCGTTCAGTGACGCGACGTTTCAAGTTCACTGAAAGTAACAAAGCGTAAAATGTGTACTGAAGGCACCCTAAGAGAAGTGTCAGAACACCTACACGATACATTGTACAAACCCTACATGTTTTTCTGACAAGGCAGCTAATGTGTTGTGATGAATAAACACAGCCTCACGTTTCTTAAATCCAGAGGCGCGTGGTGAACCATGCAGAAGCTGGTCCTCAGCCAGGACAGGACGCTGTTTCACGGCTGTATGAGGTGCATCATCACAGGGATCCATTGATGTCAGGCTGTCGGAGGCAACCAGCTGGCATGGGTTCGCCTCCAACAGGTTGGGAGAGAATGAACTTTCCGTAACACTGGGGAAAACCTCTATGCTGGTGTTGTTTACCATGTTTTCTTTATAAACAGCCATGGAGGCTTGATTTTGCTGTGGCGGACCGCTGTTGCCTGTTAATGGGCAAAAAATACAAAGGCTGCGCTCAAGACGGTAAAACACCCCAACAGGTTCCATGCTTTTGTATGTGCATCAATCACACTGTTGGACATGTAGGCGGTTTCCCCTTTAATGCGTAGTCAAGCAACACTCGCAACACTCCTGATGAAACACAGCAAATGTATTGGAAAGTAGTTCAAGAACATCGCAACATTTTTCAAGGCAACGTGTTCACTGAACACAGAAAACGTTCCATCTACTGAACTGAGCCAAGGGAAAAGCATTATAGATTTTAGGTTAATAATATTATTTAGTCCACCCTTTTATTACATTCTCACCTCTATTCCTGAGCTTCCTGGTGGCATTTCTGGCCTCATAGCTCTCATGTGGCTCCCTCTTTCTCTTCCTAACCCTTTCTTTCATGTCGGCAAACATCTTGGCTGGAGACATCAGTGGAAGTCTCTCCAGAGAAACACGAGGCTCTGTTTACACGGCCAAAACGTTAGAGGTTTGTCTGAAGGGCAGCGGTGTCTGTAATATAGAAACAGAGTGGGGACTTACTGAGGAACTTGGAATCATCAGCAGCCTGCTCTCGCAACACAAATCTTTCACGGTCGCCCTCCTGAGATGATTGATGGGTTGTCTGCCCCTTTACTGGAGTTCTGCAAGTCATCTCATTGACGCGAGTGATGGGATGAGACATGGCTGTCTTCTGAGACTTTGTTGCTGATAATGACTCCCGGACAGGTGTCTTTGTTGGTGTATATCCATTTATTGGGTTAAAGGCTCTTCCTGTGTCTTTCACTGGTGATGCCGCATGGACAGGTTTACTGTTAAACTCAGAGAATGGATGACTCAGGCTTTTCCTTGGAGACTGGATGGGTGAGAGGGTTAGGGCCTCAGCCTCATCATGGTGGAAATCACAGTCCCGATTCCCCTTCGTCTTGTCCAATACCCAAATGTCTTCTTTTCTCTTCCTGAGAAAGATAGACGGGGGGCCTTGTTTGTCTTTGACTCTGGAAAGGCTATCTTTCTCAGTTTGGATTCTCTCACAAGTCTTTCTGTGAACCTGGGATTTCAGTTTAGCAAATACCTTGGCGGGGGATTCAGCTGGTGTTTGGTGATGTAATGATTTCATCTTTTTCGGAAAGGGAAAAAGGAATGGATCCCCACAAACCACAGACCCATCATCAATTGCTATGGACTCAAGATGACTCGGTGCAGTTAGTTGATCTTGAGTTGTTGTCGAATTTAAC
Source organism: Percopsis transmontana (assembly GCA_025447815.1). Lineage (NCBI taxonomy): Eukaryota > Metazoa > Chordata > Actinopteri > Percopsiformes > Percopsidae > Percopsis > Percopsis transmontana. The sequence goes on from JAOEHI010000024.1 coordinate 3,072,205, forward strand.
CCTCCAATCGCACGTTCCCTACTTGCCTTCATCTGCCAAAGTAAGTCCGGATTTGATATGACTGTACTATAATAGTTTGAAGGTAAAGAGTCTTTGTAAGTTGCCCTGTTACTTCTAGGGGTGACATTGTTGTATGTTGATGATGTGAACATTGTACCGTAGCCTTTGTTTAGAAGAATTCCAATTTTAAGATATAACGTTATAACAAGCTAACGTTACTTTTATCTTCGTGTGCAGTCCGCTTCTGAACTATGGACCGCAACACCTTCCCATGGCGATTCAGCCATCAAGTGTCTCTTTTCTATAATCTATATTTAACTATATCCGACGCAACGTTAAATTTGAAACTATTTATTAGCACAACAGACTTCCGAAATTAAGTAGCAACTAGCTAACCTACCTCGCTTACGTTTTTTTTTTTTAATTTGCGCCACACTGGATCATTTACGCAATGTCCCTAAACACTGTACGTCACTTCCGTTTGATGACCTAACTATTTTTAGTTTTATCTGTGAAATGTTTAAGATTATTGTAGGTCATCTAATGTATTATGTTAACCAAGAAACAAAGCAAAAAATAAATGCTGCTATTCTTGAATTTATTCTGTACTCGATAGCTGCACATGTACTGCACAATTCAACGCAAGAGGGAACACCTCTATGGTCGATATATCATATCGGACGCGTTGTTTTTGACAGAGAAGTATCCGTCATCTACTTTTCAATTACCCCTGCCCCGTGACAGTTACGTCTGAATTGCCGTATAGTCTTTTTAAACAAGGATAAGTTTTGTTGTTTAAAAATAGACTAGCGCTAAGATACTTTACAGGCGTGATGCAACATGGTATCACATGTGGTCAGTCGTTTTTTGTCATTACTCTGGCGATACGAACGAAATCAAACACGCGGATTTTATTCTCTGTCTAAAAAAACTATTGACCGAGCGTCCTCCACGTTTATGTGTGTTACAAGAACATCAAGCAACGATGGAAATTCACATCTGGACAAAAAACCTCGGATAAAACGCACAGGAAGTGGCCAGAGGAGTACCGGGGACCAGGGAACATTCTTTAAGTCAGTGGCTGTTGGTCTGGGACTCTGTGGTGTAACGTTAGCATTTTTGGACACCAAAAAGGACGAACAATTTAGCGACGGAGAAACCACATTCTTTGGATCGATACTTGAACTTCTCCTTCGACCAGCCCTGTGCGCCTCTCCTTATAAACCCGACAGCCCCCGGTACAAGTACAATTTTATTGCAGATGTTGTGGAAAAATCTACACCAGCTGTCGTGTACATTGAAATTGTAGGCCGGTAAGTTGTCTGAACACAGTTAAAGTAATTAGGAATTAAAAGGTATCACATGGTAGTAGGACTAGAAAAACTAAGAATAAAATAACTAATTTGTGTTAATTGTAATTTTGACACTTTTGAACGAGTTCTTGATGAAACCTTAAGCCTTGTTTTATTGCCCTGTATTATACAGGCATCCATTTACTGGAAGGGAAGTCCCCGTGTCCAATGGCTCTGGTTTCATCATTAGTAGTGATGGTCTCATCGTCACTAATGCTCACGTTGTGGCCAACAAGAGAGGTGTCCGTGTGAAGCTGACCAACGGGGAGACGTACAACGCCACTGTGCAAGATGTTGACCAGGTTGCAGACATTGCCACCATCAAAATCACTTCCAAGGTGAGCAGAGATAACCCATCAATCCTCGTCTCTGTTGCAGAAGTTTTTAATTTAACATGCCACCGTTATCTGTTAAATGTGGTACACTTTAAATGATTTCGTGAACTGTGAGAGCTGTAAAGTAAAAGCTCTCTGTTTCTCTCTATCTCTCCGTTGCAGCATCCACTGCCCACTCTCGCCCTTGGTCAGTCGTCTGACATCCGACAGGGAGAGTTCGTCGTTGCCATGGGCAGCCCGTTTGCGCTACGGAACACAATCACTTCCGGGATTGTCAGCTCAGTGCAGAGAGGCGGTAAGGAGCTTGGCCTGTCCAACTCCAACATGGACTACATCCAGACCGACGCTGCTATCGATGTTAGTTTTTTTTTTTCACGTGTTGTATATGTGTGTCTTGTGGGTGTTTTTAAATGAACACTGATGTCTGATGTCTTATACTTTGCAGTTTGGGAATTCTGGAGGTCCTCTAATTAACCTGGTGAGTAATAGTACTTGAGTCATACCTCATATTATTTCCTTCATTAACAATGAAACATGTTCACAATGTTTTGACATACTGTAGAGCTCTGTAAAGAGAGGGGGGTTCCCAGGGTGTCATTGCTATTATAAGAGTATCTGTGATTCATTTTAAATGACAAAGCCTTCCGAAACCAAGAACTGATAATAAGTGTAATTTTAATGTATTCTTCTAATGCAGACGAGAGGGTGCCGTTTGATTAGAATAATACTAATATTGTTATGTTAAACTAAGATTTCTAACAACCAGGTACAGTATGTCATTCTAGTATGTCTATAAAGTGTTAATTAAACAGTATTGAATCTCATCAGGATGGTGAAGTCATTGGTATTAACACCATGAAGGTCACAGCGGGGATCTCCTTCGCCATTCCATCTGATCACTTGAGACTGTTCCTTGACAAAGCAGCAAACAAGAAAAGTAAGAGCAGGCTGAGTAATTTAGAGTGTTATTGTTGAAAAACTATCTACAGTATGTTCAAATCTGACCCTTATGGATCCATGTTTTTTGTTTTTGTCCTTAGAGTCTTGGTTTGGGGAATCGGAGACAAAGCGGAGGTACATCGGTGTGATGATGCTAACCCTGACGCCGAGGTAAACGCTCAAGAAATACTTATACTTGTAGTCCAGTTGTGAACAGTGTCTTTATGTTGCTACTAAAATTAATGGTCAAATAACTTGAGGTATATTGATCCCCCTTTTGCTTTAGTATCATTGCTGAGTTGAAGCTTAGAGACCCTGGCTTCCCGGATGTGACCCATGGAATCTTGATACACAGGGTCATTCCAGGATCCCCAGCCTACAGGTGAGCATATTCTGGGGTGCATACGAAATGAGATTTACTGGTCTTCGGATGCTGTATTTATCTTGTACAGTCATCAATAACACAAGATGTATGCGGTTCCTTACTTTCTGGTAGCCTTACAATAAGGAGGGCATCTGCAAACTGAATGAGTTGTTGTTTTGGACTGAAGATATTAAGGCTTAACATTGTGGTTTTGAAAAGGCCTCTGGCAATAGTTTAAGAAAGTCAAATAAAGAAAATCTTTACAGTCTCACAGAGACCATACTGTATGGCTCATGGAAACGCAGTTTTAGTATAGTCTTTGGTACTGTAAACACTATAGTGTTTCCCCAAATATGATGCTAACACACTGACCATATTGCTGCCCTCAGAGCTGGTTTGCAGCCAGGGGACATTGTCTTGGAGATCAACCGCAGTAAGGTGAACACCTCTGAGGAGATCTACCAGGCTGTCCGCAGCAGCGATGACATCACCATGCAGGTGCAGAGAGGAAGCGAGCAGCTACGACTGCAGATAATTCCAGAGTACACAGAGTGACACTAGCACTGGATGTTTCGTACTAAATGTCTAGGCCTTGTTTAGATAGGAAGACACTGGATATCATAACAAGACTAGAATGAGTAACAGGACTGATGAGAAATCAGGTTTTGGTAGTATAAACTCAATGACACTGAGAAAGGTTAACCCCAGATGGTGTTTATTGTGGTGTCCTACTGAAGTACAGTTTTTGGACTTGGTGGTGCTTTATTGCAGTTAAAATGGCAATAACTGCAGATTTGTAGGTGTTTCCATAAACCAACGATGAATGGCAATAATAGGTCCGTTTCACTACCTGATCCCATCTGATGTTCATCTGAGTTGGCCAATTCAAGCTATAACATCATACTTTGGGGAGAAAATGTGTATAATTTAATCATGTGCTTTTCAGAGTAAACAAATGTCTAAGGGATCATGTTCAGCTACAAGTCTAAAGAAAGAAATATACAACTTGGGAAGAGGAGTATACAGTTCAAGGCCCTGGAGAAATGGCTTCTGTAATGTACCTTGTTATTGGCGACTTTGGTTATTGCAATGTATGTTAATCAATTTAACTAAAAACAACTCTGATATTTTAATAAAGCAATTTATTGTTAGACAGCGACAAGAAGCATGACAGACCCAACACTGTTGCAGTATAGACCAATGGTAAAAAAGATTTGACTACTGATAACTGACCAAACAAGGTTAAAAACGCCACTATGTTGACAGTTACCACACCAGAAAAATAAATGGATTGCTATGAATTACACTTCACTGATCTAAACAGACAGTAGTTGCATACTGTGGAAAATAAAACATCAGTTTGATTCATGAAATTGCCAAACATGAAAAACAAACAAGGTGACCAAATTACTTGATTACAATTTGATAGTTATAATTATGACCAAAGCCATACTGAGTAAAATGGGATATCCCTGGTCTATACACAATGACACATGTACAGTAATGAAATAAAGTGACATGTACTCTACTACACAATTAAATGCATTTAGCTCAGAAACCATTAAATGGACAGAACATTCAACCCACTTTAGGTTTAAACAAGAAGTTTATACTTCAGGACTAAAGACATTTAAATTTATTATGACATCTACTGCATACAACTAAGGGAGGAAAAAAAAAATTTGAATCCTGTTAAAACTACGTTAAAAAGGCTTCATATATTGCTGGTAATAGTTTTCTTTTTTAAGAAAATATAAATTGTGCGACTTAAGCTTACAATACAATGCTGGCAGTAGCGCCAGGTTCTATGGCGACCCGCTGGAATGGGGTCATCTGTAGAGGCGCTGTGTGTGCTGTCTAAAAGATTCCCAAAAGGAGGAAAAACAAAATAGAAGTAGGCGTCTACTTTACGCCCTGAATCCCTTACACCAATACCCAATTGCTGCTATGGTGTTCATCATGGTGGAATGCTGCAGAGATCATATGGTGTGCACAGACGGCAGCCAAACAATACAATCAAACAGATAGAGATATAAATAAAAGGGCTAGCGGGGAAGAAGGTGGGCAAAGGTAACTTGGAAAGGGGAGGTGTGGGGGCTGTAGTGTCTGGTCTAATCCAGCAGTGGGCAGATTAAGCATCGACTCAGTTGACTTGGTCCAGAGCGCGAAGTAGCTCCTCTCCCTGAAGCAGGTGCTGTCGGCCCTGCACGGGGGCGTTGACCTCGCAGTCGTAGCGAGTGAGCTGGGGAAGCGAGAAGAGGGAGGTGTTGCCTTCTGACGAGCTGCCCAGCAGACGGCTTGCCAGATCTTGGTGAGAAACAAACACATTAGAGCCCTGCAGAGGTTTTGTTGGCAGATTCTTGTCACCTTTTTATTTATTACTTGAAGAAAGTTCTCACATTTTAGTGGAAATCGCAAGGCAATGACCAAAGCTAATTAGATTGTGTTTTAAACATTTAACCATCACGCTGAAGGACATGTTACACGGAACTCCTGGTGAGAGCACCTGTTTAGTAATGTTTCAGGCCCCCAGTGGACTCACCTGAAGGTAGCAGAAGTATGGTGGTATGCGACAGTGTCTCGGGTGTTAATGTCTCAGACGCCTTCAGCTTTTTCGCCTGCTCAGGCAGCTCCTGGAGTAATGCACCCTGGGAAAAAATGAAACAAATAATTTCTGTCAATCTATAAACAGCTAGCTGCATATGAATGCAGAATCTGTAGGCAACAGGACAAGGTTTTGATATATCGGTATTTTTGGTTTCCGTTTGTAGTCCGGGTAGTATCACATTTGAGAGGGCTTTGGTTGCATGTAGGTAAACAGTCCATGTGGAGAGCAAAAGAGGCGGAAGTGGGCAAAATGCAATCTCGTCTCGCGACAATTTAGATTTTTATTCATCTCTATTTATTAATAAACAGATATCTGCATATGAATGTGCAAATAATCCGGTCATGAACGTCGTCTTAACTCCAACTCCATTCTCAAGTTGCTAATCAAACTGTGAACAATAATCGGCACACGGAAGTCTTGGCGTGGATATCAGTTATCGGGATATCTGCTGGCTTCACCGGAACCCCCGAAATATTGACTCCTGTCCCTAGAGGTAAATTGCTGTCGGAACGATTGCCATTCGGTTCTGTAAGTCTAACTATGGTATGAACAACCTTCATCAGCTGAGGAATTGCTTACCAATCCAAAAACTTCTCGGATATCGCCAAGTTTTCTCTTGCGCTGTGTATTCTGGGATGCAAGGGTCCTAAGGGAGATTTCTTTGTCCAACTGCGGAGCCCTGAAGCAAGAACATATTAATATGTCTCTACCTACGAAACGATTGAATGAAAGTTATTTCCTTTTCTGTGCGGTGCAGAGGCCTCACCTCTTTGACAATACGATGGCAGGTTGTGGGGAGATTACTGGCTCTGAGGGAGCCGGCGCTGGGGAGGTAGTGTGGCTGCCCGGTGAGCTGAATGGAGAGTTGGGGTAGCTGGAGTTCTCCTGCGTGAGGTGGAGGGAAGAGCTGTCTAGGGATGTGACCGTGTCACATGACAGAGGCTCGTCTGGGGAGAGCGCGCGCAGCTGGAAGTCATCGTCCATGGGGATGTATGGGGCCAGCATTTCCAGATCCAGGTCTTGATCCATGGCCTTAAGGGGAGGAGATAGGGGGCCAATGAGACAGAATACAGGAAACCACTTCATTAAAACCCTCACAGATCACACAGAATAACAGTGTATCCTGGCTCCACACCTGTGTGGTAAAGGGGGTCTTGGGCTCTGTATCAATGGCAAACAGCTTCTCCACCAAGTCTAGTTTGAAGTCAGAGTTCATGTCTGCGTCCATACTGAAGCAGTTGAAGTCCAGGGGGCTGCCAGGCTAAAAGGCGGGGGAAACACAGGTCAGGCCCTAATCTCACCGCTTACGCGTCCATGCTGCTCATCGTAGGACTACAAAAAGGTCTGTTCTTACCCCTGTGGAGCTCTGAGCCAGGCCGCCGCTGCCTGACCCGCTGGAGGTGGCTGGTGTGTACGGCTTGGTTTTAGAGGCCCCAGGGGTGCTGCTGGTGGCGCTGGGAGGCTCGCTGGGAGGCAAGGGGGAGAGTGGCAACACCAGTTTGTCACTGGTGGCTGGCAGCATCACGTCATTGTAGAGCGGGACGTCTGAATCTGCAGAACGATGGGGAGCCAATGTTAACACTTCATACACATAGTTATTACCAAGTCCTGTGTACACCATATGAGAGATATTAAAGAGGTAGGAAGTTATTAAAGGGGATGTGAATCTGAGGAACATAACTGAACAAAGCAAACGTGCACCAACATGCACACACGCTACGGAGTCTCTGGACAACTGATAAGAAATAAATACTACCCCTTTAACAACAGGAATGAGTTGGGAGTCTGTGTAAGAGAGCGACTGACCGGGGCAGCTGAAGTCCAGGGAGATGATGGTGTCTCCGGCGGCCGGGGCCAGCAGCGTGAGGGCATCAGGCTCCTCCTTCAGCTGGTCGTACAGGCTGGTCGGGGGCTCAGGCTCCACCGCCTGGGTGAAGAGCTTCACCACATCCATTTCCGCCTGCGGGGCCTTGCCTAACTGGTAGCTCTCCACCACCACCGCCTCCACTTTCTGCTCCACCTCCTCCTTCTTTTGCACCTGCTTCTCCTCCTTCACTGGCTTCATGTCCTCCGTCTGCTCCAGAGACAGGATCAGCTTCTGCTCCTGGATGCCGCTGTAGAGGAGGAGACAGGGGTATCACGACGCAGGATCAACGCAATACTAATCAGCGCTAAAGCTGCAGTCCATCATTAAAGGTTTTAAACCCAAAATGGACTTTGTATTACATCAAAATTAACTATTATCCATCTAAATATGTTTTACACCACGCACAATAGTGTCAGCTTGCTTTGTAGGCCCAGAATGAGCTATATAGCTTAGCTACACAGAGGGACCCGCTTAGCGGATGTCGCCGTTTCCCCCCAACGTTTACACTGGCACTGCTGCATCTATGATACTACATGGCAGTGTAAACTCTTTACAGGGGGTAAATGCTCAGTGCACATTTAAAACCAGAACTACAGCTATATTACTTAAAAGAAGAAAAAAACATTTAGTATTTAAATTATTGATTTCTGATTAGTAATATTCTGAAGAAACGATGCATCATGAAGTACCTGAGCACAAAGTTGACACAGACGACACACTGAGGCTGGGAATTCTTGTTGTTGTAGATGACAGTGGCCTGGGTCTCCACCCACACAAAGCCCCCTCTCTTGGCCAACATGCGGTACTGGCCTGTGCTGACCTGGCCCTTTGCAAACACTAGACCAGGGACACAAAGACACGCAGGATTGTGAATAATGTCAGACAGTCTAAATCTCATCTCTTTAAGAGCAAAATTTGATATACTTGTAACACCTTTACAAGCAATTTGGTGGCCATGCTTACAGTTGCGGTGGGTCTTGGTGACATGGTCTGAGTCCAGAGCATGATAGTACTCGTACACAGAGCGATCCAACAGCTCCTCTGGGTCATAACCCATCAGCTCAGTGATCCTGGGAAAACAAACAAAAACAACACATTCATGTTGTGCCTCTTTTGAACACTAGGTGTCACTACAGCACCATGCCGACTATAGTTGCAGTCTTTTGCGTCATGGAAAATGTCATGGAAAATGTCATGCGCTAAGCGGGTAAAAAGCTTAACACTGCTTGAGCCGGGCAGACAGACCTCTCATCACAATAGGTGAACTTCATGTCCAGCGTGTGGCGGCTGAGGAAGGTTTTGGTGTCCAGAGGTACCTCGATGTTGGAGGGGTGAGGGATGGGGTCACAGATCAGTACCAGGTAGGGCACAGGAGGCTCCTTATGCCCGCTGGGGGTCTGCTCTGTGGGGCTCTCATACACACGCACATGGCCAGAGCAGTGGAGCACCTAGGAAAGTTGGAAAAATAAATAAAAATAGAAATAAAACACAAATGTATATAAAATATATATTAAAATAAGTACTATTTTCCACTACTAAAAATATAAAAAAAGACTAGAAATAAAGGCAGTTCTATTAATGTCACTATCAATAGAGTATCATGGAGACACATTACCTTCCAAGTAGCTGATTTGACATTGACAGTGCGCCCCCTGCTGGTAAGAGTGCATTTCATTCGAAGGAAAAAGCTGCGCTCAGTGTTTGGTTCCTTGGCCTTCTTGGAGCCTGAAATGACAGGAGCAGGGGGAGAGTGAAATTAAAAAATAGGGCACGTACCAGCATGGTGTGGTGACGCCTATAAAGTTAGTGTCTTAGTATTAGGTTGTGCTTAACAATGATTGCAATTCTCTTTAAAGAAGCCATAGTATAGTCCAAATCAGGAATAGTCATTTGCATGTATAGCAATACTTACACCTCAGAGAATTTGCATCAAGTTGGTTTAGAATGGAGGTAAAAGGTTATTACAATACAAAAACAACATTTAGCAGACGCTTTTACCCAGGATCAGAGAGGGGCTACTCAAGGATGCTTACAAGTAGGCCAACTCTGGGTCTCAAACCCAAAACCTTCCCAAACACTATCCTGCCCCTGTAGGTTATCTAACTAAGGTTACAATATTAGGACTAATTAGCTTAACAAATAATGACATCAATGGCATTAGCACCCTTTCCTATTGGGTGCTGCTTACAGTATGTTGGTGACCATTGAAAGATATACAGGTGCAGCAAACAGAAAATTGGCAAAACTTACAGGATCAAATCTTGCTTAGTGACAAAACAGTAAAATGTGCCAATAATGAATTGTACTGTCTGAGTAATGCTATGTTAAAGGTCACACCCCAACCAGCTGTAACAGATTTGGAGGACAGAAATAAGCAAACAATAACTTGTTTTGAGACGCAGCCCTGATAAAGTGTGTGTGTGTGCTCATCTCTTACTAGAGGATTATGGGACAGCGGCAGCTTTTTTTGCCCCCCCCCCCCCCCCCCCCCCCGGCTATTAATATAAAATATCGGGTGATGATGAGGATACATTTGCTCACTAATAAGAAGACTAACGCAGATTGAAGAGTAGCTGAACATGTGTTTAGATGTGTTCCTGTCTCACAGGACACGGGGGTGGGGGGCTTCAAATGATTTAAAGGAAGTCAAGATCTCCATTTCCTGTTTTGCTTTTTTGGTGTGTTTTTTGTTGTTGTTTTTTTCACATCCAGGTCATCACTGTGTTAAATACGCAACCTCTCGCACACGTGTGCTAATACTGTATGTTGCATGTGCGTGCGTGGAACTGTGCACGTGTTCTTGTGTGCCTGTGTTGATGTTGTCCTTGCGTGTTGTGTGTGTCTGCTGCGTGGTGTGTGTATAGCGGGGGATGGAGCATTGCTTTCACAGCCCATCACCTTCACTTCCACACCCAATTTGTCATGAGTGTCACGCGTCAGGGTGAAAACTGAGGAAGTCGCCACCAGAAAATGAATGCTGGAACATCAGAAGCGGGGGTGGGGGGCGAGAGGCGATGTTCTTTCAATATGGCTGCTTCGGTATTACCCACATCATGGCATTGAGAATTAAAAAAGAAATGTCTGTATTTCTGACCAAGCGGAGAAGCATAGCAAGCCCCTTTAACACCTTCCATTACTACTGTAATCTTATAGTGGGTGGGATGGGCGACATGGGTGCCAAAGCCTTGATTCTGACTACTGAGCCGTACGCTTGTGTTGTAGGCATCTATAAACATCTGCCCCGGTCTTGAGTGACAGGTCATTAGGAGTTCAATTAAATTCTAACGTAGGTGCTGGTTATGATTATTACTACATACTAGTTGTTTCCAGACTCTGCAGAGGCTGTATTTTTATACATCAGCTTCTCTGGTATGTTTGTTTTCTAGTTTCAGCTTTAGCCAAGGCTATCCGTTCCTATTTGCTGTGAAACATCCAGTGTATTTTAGCATTTATTGCAGGAAATGGTGAAAATCTAAAATACAGAGTCATGATATATAGTACATAGTTTTTTTATGCCATACATTTTAAATTAGGACGACGATAAGAGATGAGAGATTTTAAATTATTATTATTATTATTATGCTTTAAAAAAATAAATTGTTTGTAGCTTGTGAAGGGGTGGGCGCAAACTATGACTCTAAAAGTTTGAAAACCACTGGTGTACAGTGTGAAACAAAGGTCAGTGTGTTTTTTGGTGGAGAGATACAATGCATTCTTGTACACATTTCCATGACTTTTGTGTCGGCCTAAGCCAAGTGGTCAGAAAAGCCATTACAGAGGGGTAAGGCTTGTCGCCGGAGGATTATGGACTCTGGAGGTATTGAAGTCTATGTTCGTCTCAAACTGGAAACTATCTGTGACATCTTCACCCGGCCAAATCCCACAGCTTTAGTGCCTCGACAGGCTCACCTGCCTGTACGATAATGACACTAGCTCAGTCGGAGGTGCTTCAGAGATGGAATGACAACATGCTCCACCGCTAGCAGCACAAGAGAGCAACAAAACAAAAGAATCAAAAGACTTGTAGATGTTTGATATATTTCTTTTATCACTATAACCTTGTTTCAGTATATTTATTACAACAATGTAAATATTATAGTCATTAATGGTATATACTTATATATATGCTTTTTTAAAATATATTTTTATAGTTACATTTTATTTAAATTTCTATAATGCTGCATTAGCTGGTTATTAAGTATTATACGTCCTTTGTGCCAAACATGAATTTGGGTTTGTTTGGGACTTTTTCCAATGCGAATATAGACTGGAGACTCCATGGATCCAAAGAGTTGTTTGTATTACCTTGCTACTGACCACTAGTGGTTCTACAAATTACATATTGTACATTTAAGCATCCTAGACATTTGGTAAATGTCTGTTCATTTGCTAGTTTCTCTAAATTTGCATATATATATACACATCTATTATGAAATAATATTAAATGAACTAGTGTCTAGATTATTTATTTTGGTATATTTATGTTATTAATAGTTCTAGTTTGAAACAGGGGGTTAGCCATATGGGGTGTTGTGTGTGTGTGCGGGCGTATGTAAGTGGAAAATGCCATTGTCTAAATTGGAGATAATAACAGTGGAGCTGAACTCGTTAGCAGAGCACAAGTTTTTTTGTTTATTTTATGTTATGTTATGTTATGTTAGTAGAGACACTCACATTACAGTATGTAGAACGGGGGCAGAAGTTTTTCTGTGTAAAATCAAACTGCTGAATAAATTAACAGATTAAATGTATTGAAATGAAAGCGGTAAGTATTCTTTTATACCTCCTTTTTTCTACAGATGACTTAATTTGCTCTGGGAAAGCTGGCTTTCATCTCAAGGGCTACCTCCCTCCCTCTTTTTCTTTCTCTCTCTGCCTCCCTCCTTTCCTCAGCCTCTCCCTCCCTTCTCTTTGGACTGTAGCGTGACCTTCATCGGCGTTCCACCTGCAGGAAGCCATGTTTGATTCTCTGTCCACCGAGACGCCTGCTTGACAGTAGAATGGTGTCATAGGACCGAGTGGTGGAATTTCTCTTTCTCTGTCATCATTAAGGGGTTTCCCCCTATGGCGAGGGGGATGAAAAGTACGATTTAATGTTCTCTGGAGAGTGGCAGCAGAAGAAAAGCTCAAAGCCCTGCATGCTGGTTTCTGAGTGGGTCACTCCAGCCCTCGCAGCGAATGGGATGTCCCTGAGGAATTTGCCATAGACCAGCCTGAAAGGAGGGGGATTAAGACCCTTTTAAGGATGGGAAAGTAACAAAAGGAGCACTTTTATGATGTAGCAGCATAAAATGAGGGGCTCCATTGTGTAAGTGATTGCAAAAGATCTTTGAAACAGGCGGCCCTGTGCTGCATGCTTGCCTGGCCCAGTGGGCATTAACGGCTTGTACAAAATGACTTGTCTACATTAGGGACAGAGTGGCTCTCGTTTAGGAGGCAATGTAGAAGATTATTAGTTTGTTTCTATTTTCACTCCTTGCTCCTCCCTCCCCTCCCTCTCCCTGCCCTGACACTTCCCCCCCTCTGTCTGCCATCAACGCTGGATTGAAAGTGGCGACAGAGTCCCAGTGAAAGTTTGTTAATTTAGACCGTGAGAGAAGGTAATTAGCATCCCCTCAGGCGAGGCTAAGCTGGAATGGGAGGCGGTAGGAGAGCTATACGACTTGGCTGGGATGTCGCAGAGTATAGTGCAACCCTAACCAGGACCGCGCTATGCTAGATTCTGAGCGCTGGCAGGTGGCTCCTGTAGCCTAGCTCTGCTGACTACACAGAGTTAGCTCCAGCTAATCACGTGAGAGCATGGGAGAACCAGTCTAGTCAACATCAGCGTAGATAAATACAGTAGCAAACAGCATTGGTTTTATCGATTTCTTTATAAATTCTATAATACCAGTACATTAAGGTTATAAATTATATTGCCAGCAGCTTTAAAAACAGGATTTTGCTGATAAGAGATGATTTGATCACTGTATGATTGATAAAAAAATAGTAATTCATTTATTATTTGTATACATTTATGAGAAGGTGGGTTATAAACATATGTACTTTGGAAGTCTTAAAATAAAGCAAGCATTAGCCTATATAGTTGTCTTAATCCCGAGACTTGAATAAAAGCATGTACCTAGCGTACATATCATGCTCTATGTAGCATTACACCAAACTGGGGCAGCAAGCATTGGTTTTTCACTGGGAAGTAGGAGAGCAGAGACTAGTGAACACTAGAGGGGGAGCTTACCCATGATGCAGCCTGCACTGGTAGAACAGAGGGAGCTGTTTTCAGCCCCTGCCCCTGCCCCACTCCGCCTCCACCACAGGCAGTGGGAGACCTCTAGAGATCAGAGGTCAGGGGCCGAGAAGAGCGGAGGGTCTTTTTTTTATTGTCATTTTCCCTGGAACGCAAGGGGGAATGCGTGTGTATAACAGACAGACAGGCAGACAGATAGACAGACAGACAGACAGACACAGGGAGAATAAGGGAGGGGTGAGGAAAAATATCTGATCCAAATGTTATTTGTGTTGTTATTTAATTTGAATGTCCTGAAGTCTTCATGAACAGGGTAGCCTACATATAAAAAAATAAGCAAATCAGATTCATCACACGTTCATCTTTTATGTATGCATTTTCCAGGACGTTCAGTTAGTGTGCACATGGGCACAGCAAAATCTAGCGGTGTGTGTGTGTGTGGGGGGGGGGGTCTGTGTGTGTGTGTGTGGGAGAAGTTGCTGTGCGAAGAAGCCTTTGGAGAATGGGGGCAGTTAGTGTGCACATGGGCACAGCGAAATCTAGCGGCGTGTGTGTGTGGGAGAAGTTGCTGTGCGAAGAAGCCTTTGGAGAATGGGGGCGGGCAGGCTTATGAGTTGGTAAGTGGGGGAGAGAAGTTTAGGCAGGCCTCACACTGTGATATGGAGCCCTTAAAAGGCCTCTGGAGGGAGTGTAATATCAAGAGCAGGATTATTCCCCAATCCCCCCCCCCTCCTTCTCTACTCTCTTCAGCTGACCCTCTTCGCCCCCCTTTCCCTCACTCCCGCATCATTTAAATGTCTAAAGAGTAATTGAATGAATTATCATAAAATTTTGACAAATTCATTGACTTTGCTGGGTGAGTGAGCGAGACGTTTCCTTCCATTTGCGTCTAATAAGACATGACATTTGAGATTAGTTTATGTGCTGGTTAGACCTTTTGCCTTTTACCCCTGGTTCCAGGAACAAAAGGGAAATAAATGTATGAGGACTCTTAAATGCAACACAGACTGCAGTCTTTTTAAGGGGGATGTGGTAACTACAGCCTTAAACGTGGTATTTATCCATCTATTCTGCACTCCTACATATTCAGACTATGCTAAATTCTTATTTTTTTCTACTTGTTTTGAAGATAGGGCTTTACAAAACGAAGCCAGTAGCAAAGCGAAAAAAGGAACTGTTGTGGGGGATGGAATTTAGTGCTGCACGGACTGTTCTCTCTGACCTCAGTGTTCCCACATCAAAGTGCCTCCCCAGCCCACTTCCCACTACGCAAGCTGCAAAGAGCTCTATAGCTTAAAAGAAGCAGGGAAGCTAATGATACTGTTTTGTGCAAGTCCCCTTACTGTAGGTTTATTTATGTGAAAACTCATATTTTCCGTTGTAATTATGCCCTTACCTTAACTTTATTTTTTGTAATTTTTATTAGCATTAGGAACATCTTTCATAATCGTACCACTGAGGTAAAAAACTGGTGCTAGAGGGCTCTCAGAAGAGCACGGGCACAATGACGGCCCACTATGGTTCATTACACACATTTTAGGTTAGATGAAGCGAGAGGCTTGGAGGTTACAAAACATTACGGCATATTTGGAGGGGCTCCATGTTTTTCACTTGCTGGTCACAGCTGTGTGTCCTCTGTCTTTTGATGAGGGTGACCAAAGTTAAGTCCATGGAATGTCAGGGTCACATGCACAGGGACTTGACACACACACACACACACACACACACACACACACACACACAGTAACACACGTTTACACAGACACATACACAACATTGTAATGACTCTAGTTAGAGCCACTTGCTCCCAGTGTGGATTGCTGTTTGTTAGAAACAGAAGCTTGAGGTGAAATGCTTCCATGGCTTTTAAAGGGCCGTTCAGATTAAATGCGCAAAACGCTGCGCCCTCCGCGTGGTAGAGCGCAGATCTCATTTCAAAACTTTTGTGTCGCTTAGGAGCACGCAGAAGGGGCGGAGTCTGTCTGGCAAGCGCTATTGCTTCTCTAGGAGATAACCGAATCCGATAATAGAATAGATTTGCAAGCGGCAGTTTTGAAGACGAAGAGTGGTGAGAAGGAGAAGGCAGATACAGTCCAGGCAGCAAAAATAAATAATAATAATGATCATTTACAAAACATTCCGCTCCAGTATAAACACATTTGCACTTACCTTTCCAGCTACAGAAACACACACACACACACACACACACACACACACACCTGACCACACGTTCCCAGACACACAGGTCTCCCACTGCTCCTGCTGGGTGAAAAATGTGTATTTGCTGACAGGCAGAGCGAGGGCCGCCACCGTGTATCCCATCCGGCTGGCAAACAGCTCGATACATCACGGTGTGCTCCTCGCATCACGGTGTGCTCCTCGTCTGCGGCCCCGGCTCCACTCTCAGGCCAAATTGAGCATGTTATTCTCTGCTCACATCTGATTTCCCCTAGCCACCCAGTGACTGAGGGGTTTCTTCTCCCACAATAGAGAGAGAGAGAGAGAGAGAGAGAGAGCGAGAGAGAGAGAGCATGGACACACATTCCTGTGCGCACACTTAGCACATTCGTGCACTTGCGCAAAACTGAGACAGTGACACTGACAAAGAAACCCAGGCGCCTATATAAGCAGACTGCAGCATGGGTGTGTGCACGCACGCACACACACACACACACACGCACACACACACACACACACACACACACACGCGCGCACACACTTGCTGACCTCTGTGCCTGCCACCACAAGGCTGCCAGTGATCTTCAAATGCAGTAGAGCATCAATCAGCTCCTGACTGCCTTTTAGTGTCATTTTTCTTCCTTCCCCTGGCTTTTTGTCCTCATCCTCTCAACCTTTCCTTTGCTCCTTGAGTATTCTTACAGGCGTCTGCTCTTTTCCAACTGAGCCTGCGGAGCATAGGTCATATGTGGTTTATCTTTTAGCTCCCCCGCATATCAGGAATGTAAAATATCCCAAAGAGATAGAGAGATGTATGTAAATCCAAAATGGTTGTATCTCAGGCACTTATTTATTCCACTTTCCTATGGAAATCTTTTTATTCTCTCTCTCATCTAAACCCTTCCCCGTCCCCCTTCAAAGTCTCTCCGCCTCGTAAACTTGAATGGTACACAAATGTTTCATCCCGAGACTGTAACTCTTGATGAAATATTGTCAAGGAGAGGGGAAACCTTTTTGAATAGCATAATAATTCTAACTTCTAACTGACATTTGAAATTTTCTTCATGGTGAAATGTCATCAGATATGGATTTTTCGACTACAGAGATGTGTTTATTGAGCTTTTGTAAAAGCACATGCATTTACAGTAGGTAAGTGTAACAGTGTGTTAATTGTACAGTATATGTCGGGTGTGAGCAATGGAAATTCTTTTTGACATAGAATATTTTGGTTCTAAGATCAAAAAATATTAAACAATTGACTATTGCGGTCCTTTTAAATTTGTACTGGAAAGAGGGTATAATTCTTATTTGTATTTACAATAAAAGACAGCACTGCTGATGCTCAAGTCAATAATTCAACCCTTAAAATTTAGTGTTTTAGGGGTTTTGTATTTTTTTAATATATATATTTCTTTTTTTAACAACTCAATAATGCTAATACACATAGCCCAATTAAGTGTGACTGTGATTATTTTTAGCTTTATGACAAATGAATTAAACTTCTCAGAGGAAGACTATTAGACATACCCTGGCAGCTGCAGCATGCCAGCCAGCCAGCCCGCTGCTTTGGGAACGTCACTACAGTGAACAGTCACCCCACAGAGCACATAATCGTCTTTACTTGGTTGAGGTTCCAAAATAAGTGCTATCCTAATTAATAAACAAATTACAAAATAATTGCATATATATATATATATATATATGCACAAGAGTTCATCAATTACCAGGATTAGCCAGGCAAGAGGCATATAATCTACACGGAGACATTTATGGGCCAATGATTATGCCACTTTATCCATAAGCCTTTATTGTGATGAAATTTGGAGCAATAAAGCACCTTCCTACTTCCCCTGACAAATCCTGTACTCCTCCTCAAAATCAAAAGGTGAAGCGTTTAGTAGTCCGCCTCTAATGGGTAAAGCTGTGTGACGAATGAATTGCCCTACACACATTCAGGGGTGTGCTAAAGAGGTAGCAAAGTCAAGAAATCAGAGAAGGCAAATTACAACATAAGAAAAAAAAATATGAGACCATATGAGACACTGAAAGCCATTACATGTTACAATAAAGCCTATGTACTGTATATGTCCTCAATTTAATAAAATACCAACATATTGATCTAAGAAGTAAATTCAGTTAGTTTCCATTTGGATAATCCGTCATTTTAGTTTTGTTTCTCTATATTTGCTATAAGGGACATAGTGGGTATTTACGTATGAAATAGTAAAACCTAAACTTCTACTTGATGTATCTGACTAAGAAGATTTACACATTTCCCTCAATAAATACCTTTTTTTTCTTTCTCTATTTTTTGGTCTTTGTCTATGCCAAATACGAGCTGTTTTCTCTGCCAGAGTAGGTGTATCACGGGACCAGCATTGTCCCATCTGGCAGACAGAGTGGTGCTTTATGTCGGTCCCAACACATTACTCGTAGTAATCTGCTGATAGAACCTATGGATTATGAAGAGAAGCGCGTCTTAAGTAGGTTTCTGGCTTCGTACCTGGGTGTTTGCAACAGGCCCCGCTCGGCTAAGTGAGAGAGGACGGGGATACACGGATGGGACGCAAGGCGAGGGAAATCTCCATGTGTTTCCCTTTGATATGTATATTTCCAGCCACTAAATCGGATATTTCCCCCTTCCTGTAACCAAATGCCACTTTCTTTAACCAGCAATGGTAGTCCTTTTATCCGGGATCAATTTGTATATCCACGTCTTCGTTCTACACCGGAGTAGACACACATCAAAAATAGCTTTGATGTTGACTGGCATATTCATCTTCACTTGTAGTTGTGTTAGTCTTTCATATTTTAAATATAAACACAGTGAGTCATTGCCAGTTTACTAAGAACACACACTACCCATACAGGATTTGTAACCATTTTGGCAGGGCCATCATATGACTCTTTTTATCAGCATTAGCATTGGTATTAGTAACCCTGACTATGGGTTTAGACAATATCATGTCCACTGTATAATCTACATTATAGGCTTTACGCGTCTCTGTGTCCAGGTGTCATTGGGACTCAATAAGCCCCTTTTAAATGATAACCCTCTCTATTGTGTTCTCAATTACCTGGTATTAATATTTCCATCCCTGCTGAGTATGATTAACCGTGTTGTCTGCCTGCTATCTATCACTGCCTCCCGGGCAGCTTGCAGTCACCGCAGACTGATGGGCAAACCTTTGGAGGAAGTTGTTGTAAATGTCAACCAAAAATCTCTGTGGGTGTCCGGCGTTGTCTTTGTTTTTTTGCACTTGTGTTCTTTAGTAAAAGATTGATGTTGCTACAGTCCACATATCACAGGGTTTACATGGCCCGATGGATCCATCCGTCTCTGACACAGGTTCACTCACAAACAGAACTCATGCTGAAAATTTAGTGTCACAGTTAAACATTTGTAAATGTGTTTATTTTGGCTATATACTGAATGCTAGTCTGAGTTTTTCCTACTTTCTACTAATTTTGTATTATTTTTCCACATAAATACTAGATATCATGCATGCGGAAAATGTACAATACTTTTCCTATATGTAAGTTAGAAGTCAGTTGAAACCAACATGCAAATTGTCAATTTCATGCACTTCTCAGAGGAATGAATATACAGAGGTTAAGATATCCCCTCACATTGTGTAATGAGAACCTCTGCTCAATTGTTACCAAAGGTGTTCGAATCCTGGGACTGCACTTGGATAATTTATGATTCCCGTGGTCCCCCATAGCGGGGATTAATTTTGAATCATTTATACTCCTATATGCATAGAACCGAAACATTTTAGCAGGTGTCAGGCGTTCAGTCACAGATGAGGCTACTGTGGTGACTAGCGGGAGAACTGATGGCAGCCTTTTGGTATTTAAAGGCTTACTTTTTATGTTCTACTCCTACCCCTGGGAGAACGGGGGCAAAAGATGAAAACAATATGTCTTTTTGAATATAAATACTGTATGCAATTCATACATTGGTCGGGGGGACTGAGATTACCGTGCTTTGAGAGTAAACTACAGAAGATAGTTCACAGTCAGTGGGGTTACTTCAGCTGGGCTATCGATCTAAACTTCATTTGCTGGCACGAAAGTGAGGCTCTGTTGACGTATCGCCAACAACATTGGGTGTGTGACCCTCTTTTATTAAGCAAAGAGAAAGTTGAGTGTTTTATTTGTGGAATCCATGTCAGGAGTCAAATCTTTAATCATGTTTTTGTTTTCCGTGCAAATGAAAATGGATGGAGGTTTTGAACCCTAGAAATGAAAGGTGCTCCAGGTTAATAGTAGCTTATATTTTGCACAATTTGTAGTTAGTCATTTCTAATATCATTAGGGAAATTAGGTGTGTGGTGATTTATTTGTTTATTCATTTAATCAATCATTTAAACCCATTCTGAATCGTAAGTACGCGAGGCAGAAGATGAATAGCAGGCTTGCTATGCCCTTATAAACTGTAAGACGCATAAATCAGGTAATAAACTTACAACATGTTTTGCATAGCGCTAATTACTAGTGTTTTTAATTTGTCCGGTTCAGGCAGGGTTCTGTTGCCATGTGTCACATCTCATTGCTCTCCGGTGGGTAATGAATGATGTGATCCAGCCTAATTCATGTTATGGATATTCCTGTGCTTTGTTCTCTTCGTGTGGGCTAATTAAATTTCTCGTGCGGGAATGAGAAGTGTTCTAAATATGTGTCATTTTATGTAGATTAACTTTTGTGTAGTTTTTCATTGTGCTTTTAGAGGGTTAGCCAAACATAAACAAAATGTCACCCGAAAGTACCGCCTGCTGGCGGCATTTACTGTACTGTACTTGTGTGTATTTGCAAGTACACACACGTACGCTCTCTCTCGCTTTACCCTCTCTCTCACACACTCATGCACACACACACATGCACACATCCGCACACAGTGTCAGTCTTACAACCCATATAAGTCAAGCCAGGCTCTGTAATTGTGTTGGCAGCAGTATTGTCCTTGCCATTGGACCACTGCTACTATTTCACAGAAAAGGTTCCCTTTCTCGCTGCCCCACAATGTCTAATAAATCCTAGTTGGGGAACATTGATGCTGGCCGCTGACTGGGACACAAAAGAAGGGAATTTGGGAAGAGGCTTCAGAGGATAATGAACAGTATTTTAACTCGGCAGTTTAACCTCTGAGCCTGTCAGGACTGACCTTTCGCCAACCCGACGAGAGTCTTGATTTCTCCCTGTTTTTTATGCCTTACTCCCCTTCTCTTTTTCTGTGTCTCTTTCTCCTTCTCCCTCTCTCTTTTATTCTTCTGCTGACAGAGAGTGTACTGGCGGAAGGGAAGGAGAGAGGGTGGGGGTGGAGAGAAAGGATAAGTCTGGGATGCGTAAAGGAGTGTCAGTCCGAGACATTTACATGAAAAGCAGTTAGTAGTTGAAAGGCGAGCTGTTTCACAATCTGCCTGTACATTTTCTCTTCACCCCCCCCCCACCCCCCGGCTAAATCTTTCTCTCTCTCTCTCTCCCTCTCCCTCTCTCCCTCTCTCTCTCTCTCTCTCTGCCTCTCTTTTATTGCCATGCTCTATGCCTGGTGAGTTGATGTGAGCACAGGGGCAGGGGCAAACCCCCCCAACGTCTCCAGCTGACTGGGAGGTGTTATTGACTCCCACTAAGGCCTACATGACCCTCATCCACAATGACCTTTATTCAACCTTTAGGTTCACCGGCGGCTGACCTTGAAGGAATGCATCTCGCTGCATTCATTTCCCAACGTCAAAGTTTTGCCCCACATTTCAGGCGTTTTATCCAACGTGGCTTACAATAATAACATCAGTAGTTTAGTGACAAGTAACACAATTAGTTGCGCAGGTAGATGTGAGTGTTTCCCTTCCTAATTTCCCCTCTTGTTTCTATCCTATCTTTACCCCCTCTCTCGTATAAAGTATAAATCAAACGGTGCCCTTGTCTTTAGCGGGGTCCTTATTAGCGCCGATGAAGTTTCCTAAGAGGTGAGGGGCGACACACAGGGGCCTCCACAGCTGCTCCCCTCTATTCACCCTGTACAGATTTATGTCTGCCTCTCTCCCTGACACCCCCCCCCCCTCCCATCTCCCACACTCATTCTCCTGCTTTCCGACCACATTTTCAACATTATCAATATCGATTGGGCCCTACTCTTAGGACCTCTCTATGACAATTGGCTGCTGCACTTGATACCGGCATTAATGGAGAGTGCTTGTGTGGTGGGGGCTTAAAGGAGTTTGAAAGCTTTATGTAATTCAAAAAGAATAACCCACGGACTTCACGATAGCGATTCTCCCTCGTTTGTAGACAGTTCCATCAATGTAATATACTCACAAGGCTGTGTCCACTATTGCTGTATCTTATCTTTGGCTAAATGTTTGGCTTTTATGGGTGTTTCATGGGGAGATGAGATGAGGTCATGGTGGAGATGTTCTGGCGCTTGCTGCTGGACGTGTGCTGAAGGCCCGACCCTCCCCGTGTGATTTATGCTCACAGGTCTCCGCCAAGGCCTGATCGCCGCGAATCTCGTCCACTCAATCACCTAATGAACTTGACGGTGGGCCGAACGAGACGAGAGGTAGACGCAAGGCCGGTATTACCATAACAGTTAAGTCAGTTTATTACAAATGTTTCGTTTACAATGTCAGCATTCATTACAGCATGTATTGAGATATGACATATGTTAATTGGTTGAAAAGAAAACAAGGAGACATTTTTTCAAGTAATATTTTCACATTGGAATACATTTAGTTAATAAAAAAAGCCACTGATGTATGGTAAATCAAAGCAACAGGGAATATGAATCCTGCTGGAATACTGATTTTCTCTCCAAGTCTATCCCTCCTTTGCCCCGAGGAATAACGGGAGCGGTTTTGTCACATAAAGATGTATTATCCCAGACAAATAAGGCAAGGTGTGAATACAACAGAACTGATCTGATGGTGTAATAATAGATTTAAATTTTCACTAAGAGCAAGTTGAATTAGTCGTTCCACTGCACAGCCCTAAACTGCATAAATAATTATGCATGGGTGACTAATTTAAAGACACTGCATGCTAAGTATACAAATCCCTCTTTCTTCCCCCTGCCCCGGGGTTCAGGGGGAATAACACACAACCTACAGACAAAGGCAACATCAAGCTCATAAAATTAACATAGCAAATGACCTGGAGAGGAGGCTCGATAAATATTCTGATCTTATCACCTCCGAGCATTGCGAGATGAGGAGCACGGCCAATGAAAACCCCCTCGTTAATCTTCCGTACCCTCGGATAAACTTTTCACAGGAAACCATCTTTCCAGTGGCTCAGCAGGGGTTGGAACAAGGGCGCCTTCGCCCTAAATTGATAAATACTTTTTGGGAGATCTCCGACTTACGTTCAGACAGTTAAACACTGACCTTGAACTCAAAACAAATTTAGTGTTTCCTTTCTTCTGTCCGCCTGCCTCCTATGATATATAATGTACTGTCTGACAGACGGCATCTTGAAAATGGCTTTGTTTTGAGCTACCATTAAATCACAGCTAACATGAGGTGTGTGTGTGCTTGTCTTAGCAGTTTGTGCATGCATGCTTGTTTTTGTCAGATCCTTAACACGTTTCCGGCTGCCTTAAATCTGTTTATGCAGGGTTGGCATGGAGAGCTTTGTACGTATTTTAATGTTGTCAGTGGAAAGCAGTCAAATTCTGAGATAAAGAGGGGATCAATCAGGCTTACCCTGCTCACCTGTCACCTGTGTCATGTGTTTTTAGGCCTGTCACACAGAAATCTGCCGCTCGTATTTTGCGCCGGTGGATAAAATGCATAAACCCCTCATTTGATTCAGATAGATGTTTTTTTGCCCTAATAATTCGATAAAAGTGTAGCTGCTCAAAGTGTGTGAAATGTAGTAAACACGGTGCAATTTGACTCTATCTCAAACTTGTTGTGCCCAATGCACACCAAAGGGTAAACCAAAATCTCATGGTACACCTGTATTCATATCCGTGCAAAATAGCCTCTATAACACATGTTATCACTCTGTAAGCTTTTATTTTTATCTTCTAATGCCAAAATAAAATATTACTCATGAAATATGTTTTAACAAAATATTTCAAGAATTCATTTGAAACTTGTATTTGTAAAATTACATAAAATCAGCAACACACCCATTTATACTAGACGGGTCACAAAATTAAAAATGAGTTAATGAAACTGTAAAGACAGAGAGACAGACCAGGAGAAGACAAGGAGAAGACAAGGGTGGACATTATGACTGACTAAATAAAGAAATAATAATCCAGCAGAGATGATGTTAAACAAGAAAATAAATCTCCACGCGAGTGTCACTATCTTGTCCAGGAGCAGCAGAAATGTCAGGCACTATTTCAGGATGAGTGATCCAGTTCATATATATCTTGGAGATTGTTACAGTATGTGGCCAAGTAGCGTGGCTTGTAATGCTAACGCAATCTTGTTAATATTAAAGAAACGGTACTTACTATAGTCATATCTGAGCTTTGTAACGATACTTTGTTTTCTTAATTTTGTAGACTTTTGGCGTTTAGCAAATGTTACCGGCTGCAGCTAAATTTATATAGTAAATTAAAAATTAATTCATAACTTTTTTTATAATATTGCAATAACAATGTATGATTGTCACAAAATCCCATTGCCCCCCCAGACTTGCCTCACGGCACACCGTTTGGGAAGCATTGCTCTATCTGACGTTTGTTTGGTAAACACTTAGTTTGAACACTGCAAACACCGCACTACATTATGTTGATGTTGCAGCACTTACAGGGCTGTTGTTTATTTCTGTTTTTAGAGGGCAAAATAGGGGAAAATAATTATATACTGTATATATATATATATATATATATATATATATATATATATAATCATATACAGTAGAGATTTTAGTTACAATATTTCCATATAGCAAATACGGAACATCATTTGAAGTAGAGGGTAAAAATGCTGAAAAAGCTACAGAATAGTAGATGTTTGACTTCTGTGAGGACTACTGCTCTGTAGGGACACCTTTGTGGTTGATATGCATTACAATTGTCTGAAACCAAAGTAAGGTTCAAAGTAGGCCCTCAGGTCCACACCAGGCAAATACTATTTCAGTATTTATCAACCCGTTGTGTCATTTATCTATTTATTTTATTTAAATGCATTCCACCTATATTTGGGACTGTCCACCACTCTCATAGATGCACAAGCTGAAGTCACTGTTCTATTAGAGACCTGTGGCTTTACACAAGGCTAAAACGGTCCTCCTCTGAGGGTATAGCACTGCTAGCCCAGGCATCCTACAGCAAGGACAAATTCAACACAGAGACGAAAGTAAGTGTCACTGGTGTGTGTTTCAAAGAACAGGGACGTCGGATGCCCTAGTTTCAATTCTGTGGTGTGCTTCTACATTCAAGTTCACATTACCTTTCCGTCTTTTCCTTCTTATTGCTCCGAGTGTGTTGGATATCTGACTTTGCCTTGCACCTTGGGCAGACCTGGAGACACATCTGTGTGTGTGTGTGTGTGTGTGTGACAACTGCAGATAAATGGGAAAGGCCCAGTTTGTCAGTATGGCGTGGACAGGTCAGGTCAGACTGTGCACACAGAATATATGTCACTTGTCGATGCGGCGCAAGGGCTCAGCCACTGAAGTCTGGGGTATAAATCACAATTACTAGGGCTAGATAGACTGACTAGCCTGACCAAATGTTGCAGTGAGCAGCTCAGCCGGCTCCAAATAAGCCTCTCTCCTCTTTCTACCCTTGCTGAATGACACTCCCGGAATAGTGATTCCTGTGGCCCCTGCTAGCCGAGACAGGACACAAACACAGCAAAGTTAGTTTTCAGGACACAGGCAGAAGGTTCAGTGTCAGTGCAGAGAAGGGACCAAGGCAGGTCGGTGTGGGTGTATGCGCGTGTGTTGGTGGACTCCGTCGGTGACCTGGCTCATTAGCAGGTTGTGTGTGTAAGCAGGTAGAGCATATGCGTTTGTGTGTATATCCGCATGTGCTTATGGGTTAATTTATGTATTTAAGTACTACTCAACCATCTGTCCTCCCCTCGCTCCATGTCTGGTGACAGGGACAGGTATTTGTCATAACCGTTAGCGATTAGACTAAAGCTTCCTTTCCTGTTTTCATCACCTCGTGTGCTGCTAGCTCCGGGAATTAAAATGTGTCTGTCAGGGCTGAGAGGGAGGCCTCAAGGCTCTCAGAGCTCAGAGACACTGAGAACTCTAATAGTTGAACTTGAGTAGAGTTACAACTCAGCCAGTGGCTCAGATAAAAGCAAACATCCAATTACACATACTGTAAGACTGCAGGCGTAAGTCCTTGTATGTGATCTCACACACACACACACACACACACACACACACAGACGTCTTCCTGTCTGTGTCCAGAAGATATGATCTGGATTGACAGTGGCTCCAGACTTCCTCACATTCACTCTCTGATGAGGAGGCTGACCTTGTTTTAGTCTGACATCGGATGACCTGCTGTCCTCCAAACGCGTTCCAAGATAAAGTCTCATGAACAAGTAAAAGGGCTTAGAAGGTTCACTGACGGGCTGTATTGTTTCATAGTTTTTCGTGTATTGTGTTTGTTGTATTTTAGTCACTGCATTACATACTAAAACGTCATGCTGACTGATCTGAGCAAGGAACAATGTTCCCCTGTTCTGGTGAAGTTGAGCATGCAGGATTTATGTATTTAAAAGATGTCCTCACCTCACAGACAGATACAGTACTACTTAAAACCACATACATCATCCACATAGACATAAACACTTCTACTGTGTAAAATCTTCTACAGACATTTGATTCAGTAGGAATGTTAAAAGAAAATGTGCAGATTTTAAAGATTTATATTCATTTTGATTTAGTTCACATCCTTTTCTTCTATGCTATTCTCCGTTCTGAGAAAACACACACTCATGGATCCATGCATACAAAGACTTAAGTATGCATTGTGAAATACTGTACAGAGATTGTTAAGTTTCACTATTGTACTGCAAAGCTTAGGCTAATAGGCTGTACGACGTTGATTTAAGGGCCGGGAGAGAATGTCAGGACAGTAATAGTACGCTGTATGGAACATCAAATAACGGGTAAAAAAGTACCTGGATTTGCATTCCTAATGCTGACACTTTACCTTAGCTTGCATTGCTGGTGCTATTTGCAGGGTTGAGGGATGGGGTAGGGGGGTTTAATATTTTTTATGTGAGAGAGATATTCACTTTTTGTATTTATTTCTATAACTAATTCTTAAATGCACTACAGGCATGATATAATGCTTTAAATTTGTACTTTCCTCAAACTGTCTAGAAACAAGATTAATGGTGTTATGTAATTACTTTTGTCTCTTGCTCACAAATCACATCAGTATATTCACAGAACTCCACCTCTGTAAAATGCAAGCCTTTAGTTGTATGCTGCACCACCATTCTTTTGAACGGAATAAAACATATGTGCACACATACATATTCACGTTACAGGGACCCTTCTTTTCTCTGCTATGTTTTCATCTCTTACGATTTAAATTTGATCTAGACCTATTGTACTGTAACTGTACCAAATAAAGTTTATTTTAGGGTAATAATGACATTGTCTTTCCTGTATTGACACCTGTATGTCTGATCAATGGTAGACAGAACCAAATATACATTTTAACATCTGCTTTAAGCAGCTTGTATTACCTGATCCACACACTGGAATTGCAGCAAAAGAGACACCAGAAAAATACATTTCAGTTGGTTGACTCCTGAAAGGAAGGCAGTCAAACATCTGCATTTATATCTCGAATTGGGCAGGTCTGTTCTATCTTGCAATATATCCTTCATTCTTTAAAGAAAGGCAGAGGTATAGAAAGGAGGAAGGAGGAAAGATATTTGGACTAATGGGACGCACCACAGGTGTTGCCTACCTTCTGCTTGTAATAAATGATGTCCGGCCCCGTAAAGACAATTCTATTACCTCCACAGTCATGTGCAATCAGTCTCTGTCAGGAAAATGGATATGCACGGGTGTTACCAAATCGGTGGCCAAGGCCCTATCAATACGGGCTGATCTCTAGATTTATGCCACCGCTTTGGTGGCTGGTTGGCTGGTGCCTTTGTTGACTGAATCAAAGCCAAGACTTTCACTCGCAAGCTAAGTCCAACTAGCCAACAGCTAATAGATATGGAATAGTTCCAATACATGGTTCAGAGGCATTGTATTATTGCACGCTAAAATGTTCTATGTGTTTATTTAGTTTTTACCAATATTTTAAAGTTGAGTTAGACCTACGGGGACTCATTATTTTCTGTTGGAGAGAGCTCAGCGGCCCTAAACTCTCCCGTCTCCTGTTCCTTAAAGGCAGATATCACTTGCAGGATTATACCTGGAGGATGTCTCTTGTGCTTCGCCTTGTTGTCGGAGAAAGAAATCACATGGATTGAATTTCTGTATGTCAACCCCTGTTTTAGGTTTATTTTATTTTTTTTGTTTTGTAATTCTTCTGTCTCTTTTCTGTTCTTTTTCCATTTTGTGTTTTGCCCCGCGAGCATGTAACCATAGTCAATGAGAACCAGGGGTGTACGGGTCCCAGCAGGGGTGTAGGGGATCAGACCATGTGAGTGTCACATGTGGGACTGGTTAAATTCAGAGCAAACCTAAATATACATGCAAGAACACGCATACACACACACAACATCACGCATAAGCATACATGCTTACATACATGCTGTGCACACACACACAGCCTTTATAGAGAGGGGCCTCTGAATAGCGATGTCGCATTGTAGCTTCATTTAAGCCATCCAAAACCATTATTAGAGTATGGTGGTGCTGATAAGAAATACTGTACACACTAGAAGTACTCCACAGTGTACTAATGATGCCACCATGCCATCGGTTTACAAGGCGGTACATGGGCTCAGTGTTTGGGTCTATGTGTGTGAGAGAGTGGGTATAGAAAGGCGTCCTGCGCCAGCATTTACAATATGCCCGTCACAAAATTTCCCCGGAAATCAACACGCTCTCCAACACACAGGATGGTTTTCTTTTATCAATGTGCCTGATTCACTTCTCCCCTCTTGTGACTGTCCAAATATTTGAGTGGGAGAGACATTCAAGAGAAACCTTGAGAGGAGCAATATAACTTTCCACTTATGCCTCTGTCGGAGATGAAGAAATAAAAAGAAAAAAGAGGAAGAAAGAGAAAAGAGCTTCCTCAGTCAGGGACAGAAACATCTGGCAAGCAGGAAACGACAAAACACCTAAAGCTAGCCTGATTAAAATCACACTTTTCCTCCCGAGCCGTGACAAAATTACACTTAAAAACAGCCAGCCTTAGAATAACACACAAATGCGTTAGAATAATAGAACTCTAATCTGTCTTTTATTAGCACAGAGATAACATAGCTCAGGTTCAACAGAAACTGTTTAGCCTGCGAGTTACACGCCACCTCAATAACTAACCAAATCAAACCTGGTCCCCCCCCCCAGACACACACACACACACACACACACACACAAACACACACACACACACACACACTCTTTAGGAAATTTGTTTGTGTTCGTTTTCAATTCAGTTAATTTCGTTGGGACTTTTCGCTCGACCTTTGACCCCGGTGAATTAGTTTGGAACTCTGCCGGGTGAATATTACGCCGGGAAGGCCGCGATAGAGGGAAGCCTTTGTAGACTGTTTACACAAACGGGAAGGTTTCTGGTGGGAGATAAAAGTTGCAGTTGAGGTGCCCTGCTTTTTCCATACACTTTTGCTTCGTCTTCACATCAACCATCCGCCTGTCACTATAACAGATGTTTGGATTAGGAGTCTGTAAACGATTTCGGCATTTCAATTTGGTTTATCTCCATAATATTATCCAAGCATGATATTAAAAGACTCTTCATGGACTGTATAACTGCTGACAACCTAGACACATAACTTTATATTATATAACATACAGCATACCACCTGTTTTACTATAGATTACCATTGCATGACAGTGAAGTAATAGAAGAACAGTTATATATTTGAATCCTCTGCAACGCAATATGCCATCTTTGTCAGACATGATTAATGCAAACTAAGAGGTGAAATAAGTGAGCCTGGGGAAAAGCAAGCCCTCACTGTTTGTCTGGATAGACCTCCATGCTGTAATCTCCTTTAAAGTTTAATTAATCCACTCAGCAGTGTTCCAACTTTGTATATCCATGAGCTCACATTCATGTAAGCTGTCTGTATCTATGTTAGCTCAGCCAGTGGTTTAGCAGCCGCTAACATCACCTACATCACTACACACACAAGCACACGTACAGACAGGCTGAGGGAAGGAATGAGAGAGAGGGAGGAAGGGAGAGAGAGAGAGAGAGGGTGGGTCAACATCAAATGTGATGAATGCCTTTCTACGGAAAAGCTGTACGGAATGTCCTTGACTTTAATCAAAACTATTTGTTTTTGGGGCGGCTCGTCTGTTGTCTCATGCGCTCATGTCCACTGATAGCCTGACATTAATGACACCATAAATCAGGCCAAGTGATGCTCTGGTTTTTTGGTAATGTTTGGGGCCCGCTACAGAGATGGCGGCCATGGGGGAGGATGAGGATGAGGATGAAGCAGCGGAGGAGGAGTGTGTTGGAATGCCAGATAATGTGGAGGTTAACTGGTCTCTTGAGAAAGATCCAGCCTCAGACTGAGCTACAGCATGTGAAAGCCGAGCGAGCCAAGGATAGGCTCTTTAAATACACAACACAATGTACAGTATAGCGACAAGGGGTCATAAACTGTACTGATCATATCTTGAAAGAAGAAAAGAGAGTAGTGTCCAGTTTCTAAACAGTTGTTTTCTTTCTAGTTTCCTGATGGCTACAGGCTAATGTTTGTGCTGTATGGAAGGCTAAATGTGCCAAAATGTTTAGTATAAAATTGTAGGAAAAGGAAACTTGAATAGACATGAATTACATGTAAATGTCCTGTAAGCTCCAGAATTAGCGGTATTTCCAGGGGGTTTATAGATTCTCTCTATGCCCAAGACACCATTTAAACATCTGTGTTTTTACTGTGCAACATGGAACCTGAATGAAGCAGCGTGTGTCAAAGGTTGAACAGGATTGTAAAGTAAATATAAACTACAAACGAAGCTACGTTACAGTTTTAGATATTGCCAAACCTAAAACTACTGGTGCACTGGCATAATAAACATAGCTTGTAGCTGTTGCACCTCTCAGGGAAGTTAAATCCTCAAGAAGATTGTTATACCCGAATTCTGTGTCCATAATTTCTAATGATTAATAAAGTGTACAGAAAGTGAATATAAGTGATCATTAAATTGTTGTATTGAATGTTAGCTCATTTTAGCTGTTTTTGCAGAGGGAAATCTTATTAGATTATTCAGGGGAAATGTTGTTGAAATGTTGATAAAGATATACTATGGTTTAATGATAGAATACCATATTCTCTCCAGTGGAAGGTGACACTATAGGCTAATGTGGCAACATGAAGGTTAACAACAGACAGTGTGGAGCCTGCTCTAAACCTGCTTGTAAGCAGAAATGTAGCTACTGTGTGACTGACGCATACATACCTGCTGTGTCAGATGAAATTATTCTAATGTCTTGTCTGTAATTGGGCAAAACGTCTGTACATGGGCATTTTTATTACGTCTTAACACGTAATTCTGTAAACATAAAAAAAGGTATTTGTTTAGAAATGTTTTGGCGCATCTGGCCTTCCATAGTGCTGCAGCAGCATAAAAGGAACAGTGCCAGAGTTGATAAGACACTCTCTGTGGATATGTGAATGCCATGTTTCTCTGCTACACATCCCTCATCCCTCTCTGTGATAGTGCACTCACATAAACACACAAGTCCTCCCCGGGCCAGGATCTAAACAAGACTGACATGATTGATTTGACAGAGCCAATGAGATAACTGTTTATCGGCCCAAACACTATAAATAGCAGGCCCTGAAATCCACATACAGTAGGAATGGGCCAAGAACACACCCGCTGCTCATTTTTCCATCTGTGTGGAGGGGAAAAGGCCTCGACAGATGTTTAATATCTCTGAGGGTCAGTTACTGTAATTCCATCTCAATTAGTAGTGATCATAGGCATTGAAACATTCTGTCTTGGGTCAGCATGAACTTTCACACACAGAAATTATAAGATGTGACATAGCTTTGGAAGAACTTTAGAGAACTGAAGGAATCCCCTGCTATTCCAATATTTTGTA
Source organism: Percopsis transmontana (assembly GCA_025447815.1). Classification (NCBI taxonomy): domain Eukaryota; kingdom Metazoa; phylum Chordata; class Actinopteri; order Percopsiformes; family Percopsidae; genus Percopsis; species Percopsis transmontana. The sequence continues at coordinate 3,104,299 of JAOEHI010000024.1, forward strand.
ATATAATTAAATAATATGTGTGTAGTTACAAATTGTATTATTGCTCTATGAAAATCCCCCCCATAAAAAGACCATAATAAATTCCACTCATACAGGCCTCTAATTTGAAATGCATGAATCTGTGTAGAGCAACAAAGTAAGCGGTTTGACGCTTTTTTTCCACTGTCACACTCAATGCAAAACTAAGGAGCTGTACATAGATCACAATCACAAGAGCTGTTGGGTTGGATTTCCCATCGCCAAGAGAAAGCTATCTAGACAGGACCTGCCAAAAGGAGTGTGCGTTTCTAATCCCTAGATGGCTCATATGCGCAACAAATCTTATCTATCTACATGCTGTCAAAAAATGTCACTGCCATTTCAAATGGAAAGGCGATACCTGAAGAACAGGTGCTGCATGGAGGCAAAGAGAGAATATATACAACAATGTGCATAACAAACAAACACACACACACACACACACACACACACGGGAGAAACACGGAGCTGTCGTCAGTTGACAAACAAATGACAGGAAATGACATGTTGGCAAGGGAACACCTTCACCAGGCCTGATAGTAATCGCCCTGTGAGATTGTGCCAATGGCATTTCTCATGGAGAGAGGGAGAGAGAGAGAGAGTGAGGTCTGTGTGTCATTTTACACAAAAACACCTTTGCCAAACACCAGATCCGATTGCTTTCACCGCCGTCAACTGTGTCCAATCTAATCTGTCTGTCACTCTGGGTGGTGGGTAGGAAAGATGTGTGTGTGTGTGTGTGTGTGTGTGTGTGTGTGTGTGTGTGTGTGTGTGTGTGTGTGTGTGTGTGTGT
>JAOEHI010000024.1:3117246-3137412 GCA_025447815.1 Percopsis transmontana
TATGGTAAAGGAGAAAGCCCCGGGTAAGACATAACTATTTAGGGCATGGAATCCATGGAGGGCATCGCAGAGACAAGAGGTTGGAACAGGTTTTCTTTTTTTCCTCATGCAGACAGCTCTCATTTAGCCTCCAGCCCTCAGGTCGACAGAGACAGTCATCACACATCGATGTCTCTGGTTTAGAGGACATATGATAATGACTTTAGACTGACAGACATGTGACTAAACCGTTGGGAGGCCAAATACTCGGACAGGAGGTTCAGGTTTAAAACAGACGTTGCCAGCAGTCATGGTAGGAATAGATGGAGATGTGGGTCCCAGGAGCTGATCTGAGGCTAGGTCTGTCATTGAGGTAATTATAGCCATGGTTATGATATCTGTAGGAAACGCTGATCTTAGACCTGTGGCTCTGTCACTAGCCTGTCTCGCCAAAATGTCCTAGAAGTTCTTTAGCATATAGAGAAAGAGCTGCTAAGTTGGCGTTAAAAAGCACTATAGATAAGATTGCTGCATTAAATGGTCATTAATTGTACAGTATAATAATTCTAATATAAAGAGACGCTATCACTGTTGTGATTAGATCCCTAGAAGCTTGGCTTTCACCATTGAATTTTCAGAAAAAATAAAGTATGTGAACTAAGTATATCCCACAAAATGGTCAAAATGTTGCTTTCAACAATCAGCTGCATGCTAAAATCAGTGCCTGAAACTGTGTATGAAACTGTATATTGCTGCAATGATTTTCTCTTTGCCTCCAGCTGGTGATTGTGATTAAAAAAATAAAATAATAATACATATATAAATAATATAGACACAGCCATGGAAAAAATTAAGAGATCACTGCCCATTTAAAAAAATCTATATCTATATCTAAATCTATATCTATATACAATTACATTTATATTTAATACATTTATATTTATATTTTATATTTTCCATGGCTGTATATATATACTGTATATACATTTTATATACTTTTATTTCCACAATCTTTCAACATCCCTCCTGCAACTGCTCATCTACCCCATAGGGTACGTGTACCCCTGGTTGGGAATCACAGTTGCAGGTGTAACCATTCTGTCTAGTTTTATAGCATGTCATGTAGCAACAAACATAACACTATAATATCCTTCCATGAATTCTGTCTTGTCCTTAGCCATGTACTGTATTTACCCTGTGTTCTCAGCTCAAACCCAACATGGCTCTCTTGTCATGCTTTTGTAGATAAACAGAACCTTTGTTTCAGAGAGGCTGACTCTGTGCTCTACTCAGCCTCAATCATGTTTGCTGTGTCAATTAGCTTTCTGTAACTCCTCAGAGACCCGGCGAGAACTCTGCCTGACCCCTGCAGTTTTACATATCTGTCATTTACAATTTTATGCTTGTGGCTTGCCAAAACAGACTCTCTCTGTCTCTCTCCCTACCTCCCTCTCTATCTATCTATCGCGATCATTCTTCCTCTCTTTATCTGTCTGAAGTCAAGGGCATGCTTTGAACTCAGACAGATACACTTTTTTCTCCTACTCTTTCTTTCTCTCTTTCTCTTTCTTTCTCCCTCTCTCTCTCTCTCTCTCTCTCTCTTTCTCTCTCTGTATCACACTCTCTCTTTTCTCACTCTTTCACTGCCCTCGCCCCAGCATTTCATAGCTCATTCCTGTCTCCTACTAATGATACAGGTTTCACCAAGTGTCAAAGGCATGTCAGAATTAGACCTCTGCGGTAATACGAGGCCCTCTGGCATGGTCACATTTATATCCACCTGGGCAGGTGTCAGAATGCCGGCGCACCTACATAGATAGATCGAGGGAAAGACAGGAAGAGGGAAAGAGAGAGGGGGGGGTAGGGGGAAGAGGGGGAGAGATGTCCAGACATGCAGGAGACGAGGATGACACGGGTGACACGCGACGTCTCTCAGCGGGGACCGAAATTAGAAATAGTGCGACTGAGTGGCGCTCGCTGAAGATGGCGGCACTCCCTCTGCCCCGCAGAATGTGTCCCCCCGCCCCTGTCCCCATCGCCCCTCTTCAATCCACTATGATTGATTTAATGCCCGGGAGGGCTGTAATCCCTGAACCCTATACTCTGTTGTTGGACTCTCCTTCCCCTTCTCTCTCCTCTCTCCTCGCCTGTCCTTCTCTTCTCCTTCTCCCCGTCCTCTCCACCTTGCCCCAGCATCTACCACTGTCCTCTCTGGATGACATCATCAGCTGTGACAGGAGAATAAATCTGCGCGCGGCGGCCGACGCCTATCGTCTGAGGACCGCCCCTGACAGTTCTCAATAAACTCACCAAGATTGTTTTTTTTCTTTCTTATTTCTCTGTGTTGGTGTTTCTGGAGTTTTTCCCCCCTCTCTTATTTATTTCATTTTTTTTTTAATCTGCGACACCAGACGTTGGAATCCTGCTGTCAGCAGAATGGGAACTTATTAACAGGGCCAGGCCCCTCCTCGACCCGCCGTTCGCCGACCTGTCCCCTCCCTGTAATTATCCCCTAGCCCCCTTCCCATTAACCTGCTCCCTTTGATCCCTGCACATGCTGATGATATGCAAAACTGCTGAATATGGGGGACCGGCGTATGGTGCAAAACAGCACAGTTATCCACGTCTCTGATTCCCTCACCTATTCTCGGCTTCTCTGTCTGACGCTCTCTCTATTTAACTGCTTCATTGTCATGGATTAAATTAATTTCAACGGACGCAGAGAAGATGGAGAGGGGAGGTGAAAAAGAGAAGGAAGAAAAGGAATGAGTGAAAGACATAGAGCGAGTACAGTTTCCACATTTTTACAAGCCTTTCTGCATAGAAAAAAAAAGATCCCCCTGAAAAGACTACCTCGAAAGTCCCTCTCGCATGTATCAAGTAAAATGTCTTCATTAGGTCTGGGGCCTAAAAGCAAATATCAGGGTCTGCACAATGCTGAAGGTCTGCCAGTGACCTTTCTTTGGTTTTAATCATTGCAACTCTTGACAGCTTAATAAGTTGAAGGTGCTGGATAGCAGCCTAACTTAATAAGGCCCACACCAGAGCCTTGGCCACCTATGATTGCTCCCATAAGTCTTAGCACATCTGGTCCTGTGTCCTTGGGTGAGGGATATTTTCCATAACTTTCCTTATGCTCAAAAGGCACTGTCGCCTTTATTAAGAAAGGAGGGTGATACAGTGCACCAGGTCCCCTCAGCGCCCACAGCATGTCCTCAAGGCGTCATGCATCCACAAAAGCCACAACCGTCCCCGTTATAACCTCCATCCAACAACAACACAGGCACCTCACAATGAGCAATTATTCACTCATTTATAGGTGTACTTTGTAAATCACACCGCAGGTATCCCTACTGAACTAAATTTGTATGTATCTATGTTCCATTATTATGGAAGTACGGAATATACCCACCATTTATGATGTGCATAAGGTGTATAATTCTATATGCTGTAGAGCTGTTTCTTCTATTCTCAGTTGCTCATCCTTGGTCATTTATGCACAGTACCTTATCATGCTGAAGTTATTTTCTGGTATACTGGTATTTATTGTGGATAACTATAATAGCACGTCATAATATTTCTTTATACAGAAATTATTTTAATGAAAATCTACTTGTGTGTGAGGGACAAAAAGGACAAGAGAACAAAAAGATGACCAGATTCCGGCTTGGAAGCCCCTCCCCGCTTCCTTTTGTTTCCTCAGCTGAGTTCTGTTAAAGTTACCTCTTTTTTTACCTTATGCTTTAGACATGTAAAGCATACACTCACAGCAATACACCTGCGTTTGAAATCTCATCATCTTGTATACCTGTGATGACAGCCTTTTCATCCAGCTGATGGCCGTACCCTTCTGACGTACCCCGGTGCTCCAGCATGCACTGAGTGATACCATAGTGTTTCAGTCGACGGGCTGTAGACGGAGGTGAGCTGCTATCTTTAGCAGTCATGTTAAAATGAGTGGCGTGCAGGGAGAGCGGGGGATCGTCTGATTGGCCTGTGACACAGGAAACCATCAAAGGCCACATCTGGCCACCTTGTTTCCGCGCACTCCCTTTGTGTTGAGAGCTGCTCATCCGCCTACTCCGCCTAACATCTTCATTAGCTGCCTGACCCAAAGTACCCGCTTGTGTGGCCGCTCACCGCCGAGGACATATGCGTTTTCAAGGTCTGCCAGCTGGAGGCCTCAGGTGTTTCAAGTAGGGCACCTACCTTTCTCTGTAGCATACCTGTGTTTTGATCTCCGCCGCATGCTAGCTAGAAAGGGTAATGTAGCGTTTTAGTCCCCTTAGCTTTCCGCTGGAGATATTTTAATGAGAGGTTGTTTGGGGTTCAGGTTGCCCCTGTGACATTGCCGTAGCACCCATGCCAAGCCCACGGCTGAGCATGAAAGCCTCTGTGGGAAATGCAGGTTGTTTAAAAAAAAAAAAGAGGGTGATGGAGACCGCGAGGAGGAGGTGTGTGGGGAGGCAGCATGCAGGGCTTTAAAAGCAGGCCCTTGCTCTTTCAAATCCACCTTGTTAGAGAGACAGGGGGAATTTAAATACAAATTGCCTATTAGGATTAGAAGATGAAATAATCTTTATTGTCTCAAAAGAAAATCGTTTTGGACACCCAGTGTCTACTGTATCTGACATAATGTTCATACAAACAACTTTTCAAACAAGACAGTACTAAAAACACAAAATACATCACAAAATACAACAGAGCAACAACATTAACAGAAAATTTACATTTACAGCCGTAAATGTACGAGAAAGAGTCTGTTCTGTATAAAATGTAATGTAATCCAACATGAGCCCGAGCCGGTTGTTTTGAAACAGTTTATCAGGTTGTATTGTGCTAATTGTCTCTGCAAAATGTTTTGTCATTCAAGTCATAATCAATCGGTGTGGAGTAGGAAGCACACAAATCTCTAATATGTATTTCATTTTAAACATAGCCTACCTTTAGCATTAGCACACTAGCACATGAGTCACTGGCATTAGCACGAGTTACTGGAGCACTCTAGTATATACACTTGAAACCATCTTCAGACTTAAAAAGAATCCATCATTATCATAAGTCTTTCTGTTCTCATGGTGCCATTAATGTGGTGATATAATATCCTCTTTTTGTGTATCTTTTGTATATTTTGCTCGTTCTCTTTTCTTCCTAATAATTAGACATTTGTAACATAGTGTTATAATAATAATAGTAATAATATAAATATATACTCTATGTAAACAATACATACAGTTAAGGCAGCCACATGCATTCATTTTGACTAAATGTTCTCACAAGAAGAAAAGAACTCTCTCCAAATGTACTCCACATGGACACATCATTTATATTTTGAGCTCCTCACTACAAAGAACGTAATAGTATTCTTCAACATAAAACTCCTATATGTTCTTGATATATACTATGTTTTTGTTCTATACCCCCTGTTCTTTTCTCACATCTCACATTTTCTGGCAAGGACCAAATTAAAAGACGGGGCGGCAGTTTAAAGGGCAAGCCCAGGTTTCTTCCTGCAGGGCTCTTACATCAGCGCTGACAGAAAGCCGTGCGAACCAGGGGGAAATGTTTCATCGGTCACAACACATTATGCAGCCAAGTGAGAGCCACATTAAACTTTTCACTTACTCCGTCAATGCTTAACTTTTATTGTCTGCCGCGCCTGTTGACAAATCCTCAACTTATGGACCACTGGAGAATTTAACAACTCTGAATGTTTCCTTCAATTTGTGTAATTCCTCGGCCCTTTGAAATATGAAAATAACAGTTGCTGTGTACCCGTGGTTCAGATGTGTACATGTGTGGTTTATCTGGGACTGTTACCCCTCATTGCATTTGATAAGAAATAATAAAAGGCCTGATTGATTTAGATGTTTTTTATTGAGCTAAACAAGATGTCAGGAGTTCATACCCTGCCCACATTCTCCACAATATTGAACACGTCTGTGCTGGTTTAATAATTGATGTTTTAATAAGGCATGTCATAGTTTCCATTTTTATTTAAAATACCTCAAATATCCCCAAAATGTTGTTTTAAATATAGACCAACAAAACCACATGGACTATCACCATGTAATGTCAACATATTTTATGAGTTTGTACTTTAGATTGAATTTGTGTGTCAATTATTACATGTGTGTCAATTATTACTTGTGTGTCAATTATTACATGTGTATGTAATAATTTGTGTGTCAATTTGTGTGTCAATTGTTACATGTGTATGTTTGGTATTGACATTACCAAACAGTCCTTTAGAGGGCTTTGTAGAAGCAACCGTATTCCCTCCTACCCTAAAGCTGAACGATGATCTCATCCATAGACTAGCCTCCTGATGTGTTTCTAATCAGTCCATTAGTTGTAGACTGATTTGATTCTATTTAAGCACTATTGCGATGTATCCAGGGCTTGGGCAGATCCCCATTGTGCCACAGCCTGTCTGCCAGTAGGGGTGGCGAGGAGGGTGAGGATGGATGGTAAGGCTTTGGGATTGATTCATTTGGATTTGGTTGTGGAACTGACGGGTTTAAGACTGACTATGGTGTACGGCGGATGAGAGGATGGATTCAGGGTAGGGGCTTCTGCTGTGCCCATTGGGTTGTTCACTCTGTGGAAAATGGCGGTGGTTTCCAGCACCCTAAACCATTGCTGGGACATGTATGACAAGGATTTTCATCAGGATTATGCATCATCATGCTCCATCTCCTCAGAACGATGCAGACACCCAGACAGACAGCAGGACAAACACTGCTCCAATATGCTGGCTCCAAATACTGCTGGCAATTTCTGTTAAGATTTTGAAAGTTATTTAATCTTCTGTAGGGTATTTTGGAGGGGTTAATAGTGTGTTGCGTATTAGTTTTGGAATCGATTTGGCTGGTGTGTGTGTGTGTGTATGTTTCTGTCTGTTACTCTGTCTTCCTATTTGAGTTTCTCTTCCTGTCTCTCCACCTCCCTGTGTGTGTGTGTGTGCGTGTGTGTGTGTGTGTGTGTGTGTCATGCATCTGGAATCTTTTCCTACATACCCCCTTTCCTTATATCTCTTCTCAAGAGACTAACACTTGAGAAGCCTTGCAATTAAACATGCAGGCTGTGCTGTAATGGAGAGGTCATCAACGGTGTGATGTCAGCACGTGGCACAACTTACCGTAGGACCCACCCCCTCGTCAGAGCATGTACGAGGCCCTGCCTGCACCTGTGAAGATGGCTCAAATGGGCCGTCAGGCTCAGCCGCCCTAGATCATGCCGTCAAGCCACTTGTTATGAAACCCACAATGGCCATTATATTTGGTATCAATCTGAGTTTCTCTCAGCCTTGTAAGGGGGACATTTTCACAGGGGTCAGCCAAGGGACGTAGAGAGAGAGAGGAGAAAGGGGGAGAGAGAGAGAGAGAGAGCGAGGAGGGCATGAAGAAAGTGGGAGAGGAGATTAGAAGGAAAATAAATGTAACATGGACAAGAGAGCTTTATTAATAGGATTATAGGCTCATAGGTTTTGATATATCATTGGTCTGAAAAGGGAGGAAAAATGTCAGCGATCACCGAAAAGGGGGGTGGGGAGAACAAGAACTGTAATTTATACTGCATCACTCGGAGGTGGAGATATGATTTGACTAGAGATCTGTTTTTTCCACCTGATGCTATTGTTGTGGGACTTTGGAAAAATATATTACCAGAAGCAAAATGTGTTAACGGCAGAATGGCATGCCTGTCCTAATAATACACTAATCTTAATTTAATTTAACTTTTTTTTAATAATGAACTGCTGTGAATTAAATTATCTTTATCGTTTAACCTGCGATTGCAGAGATGCTACTTCATAAAATTATCTTTATTGGTGCTATATTGTGACTATTCACTGAAACAGATCAATAAAAGAGACTGCCATCTTTAATGGGTGAAGCAGTATTTGGTTGTTACTAAACACTGCAGTTAACCTCCTCTGCACATATTACTGGGACCCAGTGTTAAATCTTATTTCTATTACTTTCCCAATTGTTTTATGATTGCTATAGCACTCTCAAAAGATTGATATTGCTGTTTTGTAATGACCTTTTTTCTTGGTTCATTAAGCATAAGCAAGACTTCACAGTTGGAAAGCACTAACCCATTACCAAATGACAGAATACTATCCATGAAATAATCAAAAGACTAACTGTTTCCTCCTTTCCAATTATTTGTTACTATATTTTTACACTATTTCAGAGCCTGTAGCTGCAGTTTCTGGGTGCGAAAGCAGGCGACATCCCCAAATACCTCGGTACATAAATAGTAGAGCTTCAAAGTATCTAGACAAATTGCTGCTGTCGCTGCATACTGTATATGCATGAAACACGCAATATGTGGAAGTATGAACACCATCAGTCAGGAATAAAACAGCAAAAGAGGATGTTGTAAAACAGATCTCTTGTCCTGGATACTTGGAAAGAAAGAAACCCCACCCACATTTACAAATAACCTGTGTGTGTGTGTTTTAATATGGGTTTTCATCATGGCAGTATCCACCCTAAAACCCTGGAGGTGGGGCACAAGCTGTCGGTGTAGGAGGAAGGTGGTAGCCGTTCATTTTATAACTAGTTCTTTTGCAATTAAGCCGCCTTTGTATCTTACAGAAGCCCATTCTTATGTTTGGTCATTCAGTATTCCAGCGCCATTACAGGTTGTCACATGACTTTTCTTTAGCCGGTCACATGGTGGGTCCTCTCTGTTCTCCATCATACAGGAATGTAGTACTACTTGCCTGCTTTCACTTATTAGCTCAGTCGCGTATTCTTTTTTCCCACAGTGGAGATCAGTAAAGATGTGTTCAACAGCTCCCTTGCCTTCTCTTGTGTCCTTTGGAATAGGTCCAGAGACTCTGTTCACTGTGAAGTATAACTTTCAATGACAGTTGTTAAGATGGATTGCTTTCTAAATCATTTCAAACACGGGGAATCATCCCAAAATATTTTACTCTATCCGACTGGAGTCCTAATAGTTTCGCAATCTCAACTTTAAGTACAAAGACTGGAAATCAGCTATCATTTAGTCCCCATCATCTTCTTTTTTCCAGCGGGTGAGTGCGTGGAGAAGGGTTGAGACTCAAGTGACTGGTTTTGACGAGCTTTGACAGTAATACAGCCACATTTGGCAAATGTAGCAGATTTCTATGACACGCATGTCATAGGGCTGTGGTTATGCCTCTGCTCGATCATTAGAGGAGACTTCTAAGGGAGACAAGCGAGAGTGAGTAATGGTGCTGAAGCTAGCTTGTATAAACATGTCAGGGAGCAGAAAAGTTCTCATGTCATCGAAGTATTTTGCTCTCAAAAGAGTGACAAACTAAATAGCTGAAATCCCCTGGCTGAAAACTCCACTCTCCACCACTAACCTCTAATGCTTTAACAATGTGACAATCGCATTCTGAAGAACTTTACATATCTTTCCTCACACTGCCACCTTGTTAGCCATAAATGTTTGTTTTCCATCCTCTTCCTCTTTACTACGCCCCTCTCTTTTGCTCTGCAGGCATGGCTTTGGAAGTGGTGATAAATGAGTGGAAGTTGACTCATTATTAAAGGTGGGAGATGATTAATAAGGACCATGTGTGTTTTCCTCTATAGCGTAAATAAAATATATCATTCACATAATGCAGGGCTCGGCTGGGAGAGTTGATTTATTGTGTGTTAAAATGCACAGAAAGCCAAAGGCTGAAGCCCCTCTCAGACACACAGCCATGACAGTGCCCTACCCCACCGCCTTAACATAGCTTAGAGATCTCACACTCCTGCACTCGCTATCGCTCGCTTTCCTTATCTCGATTTCCTCCACGCTGGATTTATTTGTCTTAGACTTTCAGAAGAGTTCCCAAGATTTTTCTGAGGTCACGGAAAACTCATAATAATGACAGTTCTGAAATAGTACACCTCAGAATCTCATAATTTGCCTGTTTTCGTTATAGCCGGTGAAATTGAAAGTGAGGATTATATTTTCCATCTTTTGGATCTGCTAGAGGAAAAGACTGATTTTTAAAGTTGTATTTAAAGCAGAGTATACCTTTTGTTAAACCCTAAACCCTGTAGCTTCCTTACCTCAATATTAAGTCCTCATGCTGACGTTCATTCAAAAAATAATTAATTGTTTGTGGACAAGAACCGGATCAGTATTTTTATTCGATATTCCCTTCTATTGTTTCTCAAATACAATAGAAGATACGTGTCAACAAAGCAGACTGTCAGCTCCACTGGTAGCATGTGTTCTCAATTTACGGCTTGCAGAACCTATTAAGATATATTTATGTTTAAATAAAATAATAAAATAGTAGTGTAAAAGTGTAAAAATGTGTTAGAATCATTTTTTTTAGAAACAATGGAAGTAAGTGGCGAAAGAATTCAACCATGAATTGATGGTCCAGCACGTACCGCAAACGAGGGGTTGATTTATGGTGAATGTCCGCAAGAGGACTTGATACAGAGGTAAGGACGCTACAGAGTTAAGGATTTAAGAAAAGTGTCTCTTTTGTCATTTTATTAAAAAAATGATAGGGAACTAAAAAGAAATGAATAACACAGCATTTAGAGGGCGTGTGCTGTGATTTTTTTTTTCTTTTAAGGGGGCACACTACTCATCCTTGATGTCCCGAAGAAGACATATTGGACATGCCAGTCTCTTTGGCAGCTGGCCACCACTCTCCAGCCAAGGTATCGATTCACTTCAGCCCTTACCTTATTTCTCAACTTCAAGTTCTGATGGAGTGTCTCTGTTTAAGGGATGGAGGGTGGACTTCTAACAAGACACATCTTACATGAATTATCTGCTCATCAATCTTAGTGCCTGTATGCAGACTGCACAATTAGGAAGAATACGTCTGCACTCTTAGTTGACTTTTACCTAAGTTTTGCTGTGAAAGCAAATAATGTTCATGTATGGACACGTAAACAAAAAGGAAAATAGTCAGCCTTTGTTTGACCGTTCCCAGGAGGGAATGAAACATGAACAAAGAAGTCATTCATTTTATTCTCTCCTATCCACAAAAGCCTCATCTTAAAAGTTGCTGTGTCGTCAACCACGCTTTTCTCATTCTGATAACTCTGGTTTTACTTAGCATTTCGGTATTTCTGGTTTATAATATTTCCACAGCTTTCAGGCATAAACATTCCGTGTCCTCTTCTTCAACCATATTATGGAGGAAGGTCCAAGGTTTCGCCTGTAACAACACAAGACTTCCTAATACAGAGTGGCAGATGACTATGTGCTTGTTTTACAGCTGTGAACAGTCGTCCAAAAAGCAACAGCATGAAGTGGGAAAGCTGCAGAATTGCACTGGTTTTCACTTGGGCATTTTATTGGAAATCTCCACATGTCGTTTCCCCTGGTGGAGATGACCTAATGTCTATTTCCTTACATGATATGTTCCCTCCACATGAGACATGTCTTCAGAAAATGCATAGATTCGTTTTCTTTGTTAAATTTTGTGTCCAGCACAGAAAAACGGGGAACAGAACTGTTTGTATATGACTACAAACTAGAAAGATAAAACTATTTCTGACAAAACACGCATGTTCACAAATGGTCGATACATTAGCCATATACTGCATGTTGATACCGAACAGAAAAAGCTAATATGGAAATACAGAAAGAATATGGAAATCAGATCCTATAGGTCTGTGTGTGCGTGTGTGTTCACATATGCACTAGAGCAAAAAAATATGCACTAGAGCACAGAAATGTGTGCCCGTGTGTGCGAGCATCCATATACGCTCATAAACTCACAACATGTGTACGAAAATGTGTGTTTTTGACATCAAAACAGCACTGACAAAGGAACCTTGAGAAGCCCCTCGATGCAAGTATCCTGCCCGTTCCCCATGGTTCCTGACCTGGGGGAAGGATCTGTCTGTCTCCTGGCAGGCTTCGTAACCGCTGCCCTCCCTCACTGCAGTAATCATCACTTCATCTCAAATAGGAAAATAGGGGCACCGATGGAGGCTTGCGACTCACTGAGCCTTTTTTTTTTGGGTTACAGCTATTTCTCAGAATTTCTTTTCAAGTCGGGGCCCTTCCTGGGCCGCTGGTGGCAGCTGTCTATTCCGCTGTACACTGGGGGCATGCCCTGGTTTCAGGAGCGCTGTTCTGGCGGGCGCTGCGTAGAGAGCGAGGATGCGAAAAAGAAAACACCCCCGTCGTGCCACTGTGCCCTAACCGCAGCCGAGGTGACACACTTACCAGCCAACACTCTGCCACCGTACTCCACCGCCGCGGGAAAGCCTCATTGTTCTGAGGAACGAGGGCAGAAGGGGAGGACCTGTTGGAGAGCGCTCCTAAATCAGGCTGCCCGAGGGGAGAGGGGATGCTAATGTGCCATCCCCAGGTCTTAAAGCACAGAGTTGGAACTGCAGACCCTCACTGAGTGGGGCTACAAGGCGGCGGCTCCCTCATATCCTTTGTTTACACAGCCAGCCGAGTGGGACTACTTACCTGGGCCCACTGAGTTCGCTCGCACAAATCCTCCAATATGTACAAGTGGACATAAGAAGCTTAGCCCAGAGAAGGAAATTCAGAACGCTTTCCCTAGCCGTCCCTCTGAAATGACAAATTAGAGATGTTAAACAGCCTGGTGTGAGTATTACAAGTATTTTTTTATATCCCTCCCCAGCGTTTTTGGGGAGAGTTATGTAAAAAAGTAAAAAAAGATATTACTGCAAGCAGCTAAAGCTCAGACTTGAGGCTTAAGTTCAGCCATTTTATTATGTTCCAGAGGAATGTGCGTAGAGTGTCTGTCACATCTGTAGAATACGGCCGATTTACTCTTGTATAACATTTAACTTTTCCTTCATTCCTTAAATATTGTTGTCAAACACCACCTTTTTTACTCCTTACTCCACCCCTCCCCCGTGTCACATACTGATACACATGCTTTACCCCTCCTCTCATCAAAACCAGTACCCAAATCACATAGAGGCATAGTAAGCGTGTTTAAGCTAGTAGAAAGCATTTACATGGAGTGGGTGTAACTGACATCAATCCCGGTGGGGCAATTACAGGAAATTAATTACCAGCCATTCCTGTATTAATGGTTTATTCCAAAATAAAGCCAGCTAATTCAGTCGCTTTGACACAGAAAATTGATTCAATGAGGATTATAAAAATCTATTTGCAAAACAAAATAGCAGGGAGGAAATGGAAGGAAGTAGGGTTTAAAAAAAGAAAACCAGAAAAGCCTTGAAATGTGGTAATTAGCTGATGCTAATGCCCATGCTAGCAGTGCATTAGCAAAGCTCTCACACCATAGGTATCTGACTAAGATTTTACTGCCATTTCACAGCGTCTGCTCAGATTTCCTCTTCCTGTTTACCCTATTCTGGAATCCCCTACCACCAGAAAAGGAGTGGAATCTCTGCTGAGGGAAAGAGTTCAGGGAGAGAGAGAAGGACGAGGAGGGGCCCAGGGCCTTATGGTGAGGAGGGAGAATGGCTACGGGTGTCAGGAAAAAAGAAAGAAGGGGAGTCAGGAATGGATGGGCTGAGAACGAGGGCTGAGTTAGGGAGCGATATAGGGGTGGAGAGAGAGAGAGAGAGAGAGAGAGAGAGAGAGAGAGAGAGAGCACCCTGACAGCCTGGGAAACCTAGAGGTGCCATCTGGCGTGTGGGGGCCAAAGGACAGGGCTACGTGACCTTTGACCCAGATCCCCCTTTTAGCAAACATCCCAGTGCTGCAGATTTATGGGCTGCTGAGGAACAATAACAGCCCAGTCACCACTGTTGGTGTCCAGAAGCAAAGGCAGAAAGAGACCAGTGACTGGTAAATGTGGAGTATTTAGGATAAAAACTTTCCTGACATCCCCTCAAACAACCAAGAGAAAAAGGAGCATAAAGTGTTCTCATTCCACCAGAATATGCATATTCCCAAATATTTAGTTGAGTGCTATGGCATCTTGGGAAATTTGCTAAAATCCTAAAAATCTAGTATAAATGTAATACTAGCTGTGATAGTGCCATTAATATATTCTTATAAATGCTAGTCAGGCTGCTCAGATAAGCAGTCTACATATAAGTTTTTGACTGTGCAAATCCGTTAACTGGGGCCAAGGGTTAGGATTATGTCAAAGGCCACAAGTTAGGGGGCATAGTTGAGCCTAGTTTGTTTATTGAGTGAGAACAGACAGAGCATTGGTGTGCCAAATGAGGGAGTTTTATTGACTGAGTCGGTTTTGTTAATAATAATAATTGTAATACCAGCTGCAATTTAGCTCTTTTCCCCATTGTATTATCAGTCTTTTCTCTCTAATAAGCTTGTGATTGCTGGCCTGGTCGCTCTCTATTAAACTATAAACTATAAACTGCTGGAACCACGTTGACTAGGATCAATAATGCCTGCTGAGGCTAACAGGACACCCTACGGCACAGAAACGTGTTACACACACCTTATGAAACACAAGTCACCCACACCTTCACTCAGCTTTGAGAAATAGTCAAACCAAATTAAAATAGGAGAGATGAAAAAGAGGAACCTGACACCTTGCACTCTCCTTTTACGAATGTTAAACTTTGACCTGGACCAATAGGTCTCACTTGCAGTTGGTTGTCCCTGTCTTTCTCTCTCACTTACACTTTTTTTCTATGCTATCACTCAATCAATTTCATTCTCTCATTTATTTTCCTTCTTTTTCTCTGGCCTTAAGAGGGGGGATGGGCAAGTCCATACGAGGACGCAGCCTTGAATAGACTTTTGTCTTGCTCAGTCTTCCTTTTTCTGACTGTGTCAATTGCAGGGTGCCCCTAGCGAAGGCCCTCTTAGCCCCAGACGCAGGCAGGCTGACTAGCTAGCTAGTTAGCATTCAGAGGAGCCATGCTAACACCCAGCAGAGATGCCTGTTTTGGGGGCCAACGAACCAACAGCTTTCTGTGACAAGCTCAATTGGTGCAGTCATCCAGGCTTGAAAGATAGTTGAACTTTTTTTTTAAAAAGAGTTAATTTAGGTATATTTGTGTCCCTCTTTTTCAATTTATATCCCAGTGTTTCTTCCACTTTCTGTGTAATAAATAGGCTTATCCACCTATGTTGAAATGTTGATGCATTACTACATGTATACTGTAATTAGCAGGCATTGTCAGTCACATGCCTGTAAATTAATCTGATGATGAAAGATATGTACAGATTTACTTTTATAATTTTCTCTAATTAGGTCTGTGTGTGCGTAGATGGTTCCGACTCATTCCTATGGATTACACAAATATTTGGCCTCCCTCTAACCCTCGATGGAGTGTGGTGACGTCATAAATGCTAAAGTAATCTGACTAGCGTGGCATCTCTCAGTAGGCGTCCTGGAATTCCAGCCATTTACTCCTATTGGGAAGCAGCGAGATCAGTAATGCTAACTATGTGGATAATTCTGAGAAGATTGGACCTCGGCCGACGTGTCCTCATAATAACAGCAGTGTTTCAGCAGTACATCTCAATCGAGCGCTGCAACATCCCAATGGTTCCTCTGTCCTGGCTCTCCTTTTGTAGCGGAGTCAGGGTTGGGGGAAAAAAACGTAGCAAGCGGGCCTTCTGATTTCATTTCTTTTCTAATGGCATGAAAAGATTTCATTGAAGTTCAGATTGAGTGTGTGTGTATCACTGCATGTCGCAGAGCAGGACCTGAAGCCTGTGTCCGCGAAGATGCCCTCATTCTGTAACCAAGCGACCGCCATTCAAGGTTGGGCAGTAGTTATAGCAACGCACACATCCGCATGCACAAATTTAGTTAGAAGGGATGTCATAGAGGACGTGGACGTCCCCAAAATAAAATGCCCTCGGCAGGTTTCTAGGACTATCGGTCAAGGTCAAAGGCTGATTGGAACTAATGTTTAAATATCGCTAACACGTTTTTGCTTCTTGAAAACAAACAGAAAGGACAGTATGATGGCGGTATTTGCATTAAATGTCACTAATGTGGGCTCTTGTACTGTTCATACGTCATAAAGCAAACGTATGGCTATGGCAGTGCAGCGGGGCTGCCTAATTGCCGTCTAGTCAACATTTGCACACACGCCAGAAGAGATATGCTCTGCTATGCTAATCCATGTCGGGAGCATATGTTCACGAATACAGCGCGCATAAGAAAGTGATGACTATTCTTCAACCTGACCACCCTGTTCATTGTGCATATACTGTACTGCATTGGGCGCAGTTGCACGTAAATGCATGTTTGCTGTCTGTATGTACTCTGTGCGTGTGTGTGTGTGTGTGTGTGTTACTGTGGCTGACAGGGCAGGCCGTGGAGAGGAAGGGTGGGCGAGAGAAAAAGCAATATTGTCCTGTATGGCTCATGAAATTAATCTATTATCTTGCTGTGCAGCTGCCATGTACGATACAAGGTGCCTGACAAGTCCCCGCGCCATTGTGTCTCCGTGACATTTGCCCATTCACCCAGCCTGCCGACACCAACAGGATCCGGTGGTGCCGCCAAATTAAGGCGACGAGTGGGGGAATGAGAGCCCCGAGAGGAGGGATAGATTTCTCCTTGTGTTTAAAGACCTGACCTAAGCACCTCGCCCAAGGGCTTTTTATCAGCAGGGGCTGAAAAACACCTTTTGGAGGGAAAGAGCAGCGAGGCAGCCGCGTCCGGTTTTAATGGCATGACAAGGCTGAGCTGTCCTTGCTCACCTCTGACTCCCTGCCCCCCCCCCTCCTTCTCTCTCTCCCAGACCGGGTCCTCTATCTCTAGCTGTGTCCAGCCAGGAAAGGGCAGGCCTTAAACGCCTGTCGCCTGGCCGTGTCACCGGAGCGGCTTCGCGCGGGTGTCCAGTGTCAGAACACCGACCGGCCGCTGTCAAGGGCAAAATGAATCTGTTGTATAGGGTGTTGGGGTGGGGAGAGTGGGGGAGAGGGAGAAATAAAGAGCACAGAAGGGATATATTACATCGAATGATTAATAACCTGAAGGTGCGCAGATACTCCGGGCACACACACACACACACGCACACACACACATGATTGGGGGGGGTGAGAAGATAGGTGAGGCAAAGGGGGGGATGGGGGGGGTTAGGGTATCGCTGTTGTTGACTCGGGCTTACGGATAGCGGCTGTCAAAAGAGCAAGGTTTTATTTATTTATTGTTGGTCTGCTTAAGAGATGGTGAAGGTCAGACTATGTGTCTGCTCCCCAGCTTTGTTATGTGAGCTGGATCAATTTATGAAATATGTCTGTTAACAATGCTGCAGATGTAATCTCTCTCTCTCTCTCTCTCTCTCTCTGTCTCTCTCTCTTTCTCTCACACACTCACACACACACACGCACTCTCTCGCTCTCTGTCTCTCTCTCGCCTTTCTCTCTTTCTCTCTCCTACTACTGCAATGGTGACCATGGTAACCTCATTTCTGTTGTTGCCATTGTTGCGACTGATGAAGAGGTCAAGTAAACAAGATAAATATTAACTCCATTCATGTGAGCCATTGTACTGCTGTTTTTAAGGCTTTTGTTCTGTTTAAATGTGGTCTATGTATAATGTGCTTGCACAAGGAGGAGTACAGTCATCTTAAAATTCGGTTGTAAGTGTTTTCGATTTTCATAAATTGTACAGCACACAGTTTATCCTTTATGTTCATTTTATCCTGCTGAGCTGCAACATGTAGCTTGATTAACGACCACCTTTTAAATCATATTACTGATTTACATTGGTCCATTTATTATTTCTCAATGCACGCCACTGGCGTTTAATACTCTCACTTGTATTTATTCATGTCTTTTAGTTATATGTGTGTCAATTAACCAGTTATCTAGCCTGCAGGGAGCTATGTATAGCAATACATTGTATACTGTGTACATAGTAGCTGCCCAGTCATTTTTCACTTCTTTGTATTATATTAAATCATCCTTTGCAGGTCTTTTCCTATTGTCTCCAACAGTGGATCCTATAAAGGCCTGCACCATTCCCAGCATAACCACACACTGTCCATTTGTGTACATGTCAAATCTGCCTTGAGACAGAGCAGAATTCGTCCTGTGCGCCACTATATATTTATAGTCTCTGTTCTCTGTGGACAGCTCTTGTGGAGTGTCAGTTCACTGTGACCGTCTTGCGGGCCAGACGCGGGCCATCCTGCGGCCTGGATCAGTGTCGCAGCACCAGGCCCTGCGGCCAGCAAACTATCTGTATTTGGCCCTCATCTGGCCCTCAACTCTCCCGATGGAAAGTTCAGCATTCACACATCTTGGATCTTAGCCCGACGCGTTTCTGATCGGTCTAAAGATAACGCGACGTTCCCCCCTCTTTGGTTGAACCAGAGAATAGTGGGGATCAGCATGTTGTTTATAGCGTGGTCGCACATCTGACTTTAATAAGCAGTTCTGTTGGAGATGGGTCACGTTGTGTCTTCCCTCAAATGAACCGAAGGTAATCTGGGACAACCAGGGCTTCAGGGCAGTTGGTTTGTGTGTGTGTGACAGAGAGAGTGTGTGCATCTGCATGTATGTATGCATGTATGTATGTATGTGTAAGTGTGGTACATCTGTGTGTATTGTGTGTGTGTGTATTGTCGGGTGGGTGGAAGAGGGGAGTAAACAGTTTAGGAAAGAGCGAGCCGAGGAAATGCAGGGCGGCCGGTTTGTTTTGGGTTGCTCCAGGCCTGACAGTTTATAGACATAAATATAAACAGCGCGCGGGAACAGCTAATCCCTTCCAATGCTAGATTAAGAAATGAGACAGTTCTAAGATGACCCGTGATTACAGAGTGAGGGAGAGTTTGATGCAAAGGGCATACGACACGGGCACTTAACATTGGCAAAAGAAACCGAATGCGTAGAGGAAAAAGTGGGATGTGGAAGGAAGGACTGCTCATTTGCATTTTCTGAGTGACATAAATAAGGGCTTTGGAGATTTCTGACCAGAGAGCCATGACCATGTAATTATCACAGCTCCCAGATCAATACGTGCTCATTTGCAAAACAAAGCAACAATCTAACTGTCAATCTGCACTGCCTTTACTTATTTTGTGTTGAGTTATTAACAACCGAATTGCACACGTGTCCAGTTTTCTTTTTCTTTATGCCATGGCGTTTCTTTATATCCGACGCAATTTTTTTTCTTTGTTATTTTTTGTAATACTATAGAGAAATGATTTGATCCATACAGTCATGTCCCTTCACCATTATTCTCACTGTGGATTCATCTAAATTCTATGGAACTATATAGCACTACATCTCTCTCTCTCTCTTTATTTTTTTCACCCTTGGAGTTCAGAAGCTTGTAGGTCTTTAATTATGTATAATATTCTTTTGCCCTGTTTTATGGAAACTCCAAACTGGATTCGCTCAAGTCATTGACTTGAAAGTTTGAAAACCTCCAGTGACAAGAATATTAATGTGCCAGCAGTGTCATATCTGTTTCTGCTCATGCATATTCAATGTCCCCCCAGCTCTCCAAGATTTATGTCAGACTTTGCCAGAGTGTAGTTTTCTACCATTGGAGATAATAGCATGCTAAATTGATGTTATCGGGAGCAATTTTCTCCTCTCTCTGCGACTCTCCAGGTCGGGGCGGTCTGTTGGGTGAGAACGGAGGGAGGCGTGACCAGCGGTGTTTCTTGCTATCCCGTCTGCCGGCTCCGGCGCTCACCTCCACCCACTGGCTGGCCCCTGCGTTAGCGGCGAGCGGCAAACCTCTGTCATGGGTGGGGTGAGTGGGGGGCAGAAGAGCATATTTTGGAGGGAGATTATAGGGGGCGATCCCGTGGATTATCTTTTAATTAAGGATGGTTGAGTTGTGCCCACTCTGGTGGAGCAAACGCCCAGCTGTTAATGAAGTTTAAACAGACATACTTTATTTAATTACTGCTAATCGCTGGGGCCCAGAGTCCGGCCCTGTTTGATCTGCCTGTCGCACTGTAATCTTGCTGGCAGATAGCATCTCCTGTCCTACCCCGCTCCCTTTTAGAAGTTGCTACGGGAGGTCCAAGATTAACCATGGGTTAATTGAGACAGCCGGGGTGGAAGTGTGTGTGTGCGTGTGTGTGTATTGTGTGTGTATACATCTGTGACAGAGAGTGATAGAGAACCAGAGAGAGAGGGAGAGGTGGAGGGGCGGGGGGGGGGGGGGGGGGGTTGTTTTATTTTTTAAAAAATTTATAAAAAAAAAAAAAAAAAAAAAAAAAAAAAAAAAAAAAAAAAAAAAAAAAAAAAAGATAAAAAAAAAAAAAAGAAAATATTTATATAAATTTAATAATAAAAAAT
>JAOEHI010000024.1:3144435-3164290 GCA_025447815.1 Percopsis transmontana
GTGTGGTTCACGGGGCTAGGGGACAGGTGTGGGTATTTTCTTAATCACTTGTCTTCCCTTTTAAGCAGTAAGGGCCTCCTGGGGGGAGAGAGGGGCCAGAGGCCAGACGCCAGACCTGGGAGAAGACCAGCCACGAGCCCTTGAGCGTGCGACCTGTATGAGTGCTGGATGTATAATTGTAGGCTGTGAATCCCTGTATACCAGGCAGTGTAAGACCTGGAAAGACGTGTGTGCAATAAAACCCGTGGAAATAAGCCAGTACCGTGTGGACAGTCGTGTGTGTGTGCCACAATTTTCATTACCTTTGAATCAGCCATTTCTATCTACATAATCGCGGGCACCCCCTCTATGGACGTCGCCCTCTTGCGTCGTCATGTTTCTACATTAGCCCAAAGCGGACAAACGGCTCTACGCGTTTCGTCACTACCTTGAAAGAGAAGCGGCAGAAAAAAAGAAGAAGAAGAATAAGAAGAAGTTGTACATTTCTAACTACTAGGAAGTAGTAGAAGTCCTCTCCTTTATAAGTTTTTGGACAAATGGAGGACCACAGCTGAATCTGCTTCGAAAAAGCGAAAGCATGATGAAGCCAGACGAATACGGGAGCAACAGAAATCAGGCGGAAATCACGGGTAAACATCGGTGTAGCTTTTCCCAGATGGAAGTCTGTAATGAGGGATAAATGTTTTCAAAGCGACGTTGTTTGATAATGGTAGCATTAGCTAGAAGCTAGCCACAGACACCGAGAGAAGTGACTTTTCCCTTGTCAGTGGTGTAAAATGGATTGTTTCATCTTATAATTTGTTATTATCTCTATATAAAGAAACCTAATTGGTTGAATTGTTACTCTCTGCTGTCTCAGACGACGACATCTTTCATCCTAAGTCCGCCACCGTAGCTTCTCCTTCGTGTTTGCAAAGGGAGGGGTAGGCCGTGAGTGACTGGCTGTTTGCAATTCGCAACCCTCACTACTAGATGTCACTAGAAATTACACACTCGACCTTTAATTATATGGTTTAGAAGTACACAGTCTAAAATCACTTTCTCATGGATGGACAATCCCGGTTCTAATACATCACAATATGGATAATTAATGCAGAGACTTATTGGCTGCTGTTGCCATGTGAGTTGGCATTGGGATTCTAGTGCTCATTCAGGTGAAGGAAATGTGCCACACAATGATACATCTCCATTTACATAGTACTATCCCTGCTAGTTTGGAAAGCGATATGTGGCAGCAGCTTAGCTTGTCCCTGAATGGGGTACTGGAAGAGAAGTTAGTTTATAGTTGAGAGGCTTGTGGTGGTTTTAACACATGGTAACGCTGTTAGGATTATAGCAGAAAAAGAGGCGAATTTACAGACCAGCATAGTTTATCCAGTGGTTCAACTCTATCCAAACAGGACCCTATTACACAGGCTAGTTTGTAGAGGCTTAACACCTGTGTTCTTTTTTCCTTTGTACCTCATATAAACTCACTGTCACCCTCCCTCTCGCGTACTTTTTGTCTTCCAATGCAAAGAGGATGAAGACAGGGGAATGAGAAGATCTCCATTATTGCTGTATTTTCTTTCCGGAGAAACGTTATTTACTAGAAAGATATCCTAGCTTTTAATCCTCTTAGCGGTGGATTGCGGTTGTACTTACAGCGCCATGCACCTGCTAAACTGCCTTCTCTTAAAGCTGTATAAACACAGCCACAGGAAAAATTCTCATCCAAAGCTTTTGAGAGAGGATGAAAGAGACAGAGAGAGATCAACGTTTAGAGGACATCTCAGTGATGGGTTGATGCACCAGACCCTCATCTTCCCTGTTTCTGTATGTGGTCAGACACCATGTGAAGCCTGTGGTTCCTGCTAGGCCACTTGAGGGGAGCCCCTAGACCACCATACAGAGGAAGGCCTCTCTGTATAAGTGTTTATACAATAGTTATGAGCAGTTATGAGCATGCTCAAATATCCTCTCAGTGTGAACAGTTAAGGCTACCAATCTCTGCCTGAGTTTTTAAGTGTTATTAAATATATGCTAAAGTACCATAGAAGAGAATAAAATGAGCTTTGGTTGGATGGTTCAATTTGACCATAAACTAAGATACCTAGCATAAAGTACATTCGGAAAGTAATTTAACTATTTATATTTTTTTAGATTAATAATTATATTTAAAGGATATATAACAGTGTAATGATATGTTTTCCTATTTAATATCTGTACAGATAGCTGTTTATGGCTGTATTGGTTATTAAATGTAAAGACCTCCATTGGTATGCTGATGTCAGAGTCAAACAGCTGCTGAATAGATGTGTGGAAAGGGTTATTACACTTTCCTATTTCTATCTGGGTGCTCTGCGGTTTCCCTGGTTTATCTTACTATTTCACAATGTCGCCATCTCCCCTTTAAAGTTTGTCGATATTCAAAGAACAAAAACAAGCAGTTAAACTGAAGGTACTGATTCAGTGAAGCAGGTGTTGTAAATTTCTTCTGGTCTGAATTGACAGACATTTGGCATACATTCTGTGACAGGTCAGTTTATCATCATTTTGACCAGGTATTTGCTGTCCTACCCTCTATTGTTTGTTTGAAATTGTCGCTCAATTTAAATCCACAATCACTTTCTTTTTATGTGTTCAATGCAGCAGATACAAAAAATGAATGAGTCCTATTGAGCATGCTAATGGAGGTTATAATGCAGCCATACTGAAACTCATTCTACTTTTTACAAACAGGAATTTTATTTGATTAAAATTAGTATAACCACAACATGTGGGGCTGGCATGACGGCAGCACTGTACTGTTTTAATGTTGCCTCCTCTTAAACAAGGTTCAGACACATCGCTCCTCACATTCCCCGATGGGAGAGACATAAAAAGAGTGGCAGAGATAGGGAGAGAGAGAGCTGGGAAGACAGAGAGAGGGGGGAAGTGTGCATGTGTGGGGGAGTGCGTGCACGTGTATGTCTCCATGTGCGTAGGGGTCTTGGACCGCAGGCAAACAATATGGAATTTGAAATATTAGCTGGTGCAGTGATTGAACATGGGTCCCTTATCACTGGGTTGCCAGGTTGGCCAGCCATAACGATGACTTATCACTGGGCCGAGGAACACGGAGTATATAACAAGATTCTTAGACATGACAAACACTACCCTGAGGACACACACACCACACTCCATGGACTGCCCCAAACCAGGCCAAACTGCACAGACGGTGGAGGATTCTCGAAGGGTGAAGAAAGAGCAAGCACTCTTTTTGTTTATGAAGGAAAAACCAAGTCGTTTTGCCAAATGATAAATGATTGGTCGGGATTTAGTCCCTTACATTACAGTATATTAGATGTCAGAGATTGTTATGTTAAGTCTTCAGTGTATTCAGTTGCATCATAGATTGAGGATATAATATTGCCTCATCTGATATTACAAATAAATAAGTGATCATTAATAAATACAAAATGAACGCTAACGTTTTTTTCCCTTATATTTGTGGTGTTACTAGTGAACAGAAAATAAATATTTTTCAAGCTTCAGGTTGTAGAATGGGTCAAAGACATGTTTTGGACAAGGCTTTGTAAATTTTCTTGGATTGTACCATTTGCTTTGCTCAGTAGGGGAAAGAGAGGAAGTGTAGTTCATGAGAAATTTCTGAGTTTTGCATCATTATTGATAATTCCCCATTGTGATTGATGTGATAAACACTGTTTCTGGTGCCTAGCAGACTTTATTGGTTGTTTCTTCAGGGTGTTCAGAGTGTTTCTAGTCTTATGCGTTGGTATATGTGGGATGAAAATGTTATGTTTTCAGGCTCATGTAAAACTGGCAGTAGAGGTGAGCGGCAGTTAGGAACAGAAGACTAGGTCATCTGTGTAGAAAGACCGCTAAAGCCTATTTGGCCCCATGGTGAGCTGGCAAATGCCCAGAGGTATACTGTAAAGGCCTGAACTGATCAAGTTCTTCGGGGTGTAGGACCTAAGAGCCATGAACCTTGACCCTTCGGTTCAAACAAAACCACATGCCAAGCGAGGTGACTCATATCCGGCTTTAAATACACCGAATTTTTCATCCTGTCCTCCGCACTGTTATTACTTCTCCTCCTCCTCCATTCCACTTCTCTACCAGTTGAGTCATACTCTCCTTAGCTCTGAGACCACCCCCTTAATGTAACTCCCTTGTTCTTTCTTACTTTCTCTCTTTCTTTCTTTGTATCTCTCCCACACTGTCTTACTGTTGAGATTTCATTAATTATGTTCCAGCCTTACGACCTTGTTTGCCATGTCTCTGTGTGTATGTATCGCTGGCATTGGAATGGACTTGTTTATAGTTGTGACCCTTGCTGCTTGAAGTCTTAAAACAGCTCGGCTGTCAAGAGCCAAATCTCTGGCAGGGTCAGCTCATTTCTGTTTACTTTTAGAGCACTATTTACCCTCTGGGGCTTTTAAAAGCACTTCTGCAAAACATCACCACACACACACACAGAGGGAGACTGACAAAAACAGAGATTTAAAAGGGCAGAGAAGAAGAAAGAAGGAAGGATAAAATGTGAAGTAAAACTGAAAATGTGTTGTAATATTACTCTATCTTTAAAATATAATATTTGGTATTTCTTATTACAGTCTTAGTGGTCTATTTTAGGTAATTAAGATAATATAGTGATATGAATGTGGTTCATTAACCATAACAGGGTTTTAACTACTCCTCCAACATATGAAAAACCAACATATGCTAATAGCTAATACCAAAGTGATGAAAAAATAGCATGATAGACCCTGGAGCTGTTGCTTGAATGCAAAGCCATGGAGTTGGGATTAACCCATCAATAATCACTATCTGGCGCGCCATGCATTTGCCCCTGCAGAGCTAATGATTAATCTCCCCTATATGGGACTGATCACTATCAGATTGATGAATGCGCCGACCAATCATGTTCCGGCAAACCCCCAGTATGTACATACACCAATAAGTGATGATGAACAGCCTGTGTTGTTGGTTATTTATGCTTCCTGTATGGAGGAAGTCCCAGCGGTTTACTATAGGGAGGTTCTATGGTTTGTTGTGTTTGAGTGTGTGTGTTTCTGTATGTGTGCCTTCTGCATAGATATATGTGTATGGGGTTTGGGTTTTGAATGAAAGCCCCTATGGGCCAGTACAAGTATGTCAGGTTAACCTCTTATTAACACTTAGTCCTCTGGGAGTATGGAGTATGATCTGGATTTGTCATGGTCTAAAATCCCAATTCGCACACCATTTCTTTAATGTGTGAGGGCTGAGTGAAATATATGCATGAGCACACCTTAAAAGGTACGTCTTAACGTGTATGGGTTTGTGACCCCACTCAGGTCCCTCCATGTAACATGTGTCTGCCCCTGACCGATGGATGTAGATTTTGTCCTCTTGCGCTTGTTGTTGTTGCTCCAGTTGAGCCTTTGTGTTCTCCATGCCGATGTCCTTGTATATTCAGGGTTGAGTTTATTTTCTCTGGATCGACAGACACCTCCTCTTGAACTTTTATAGCCCCTCTTAGCGATGTGTATCTCGGAGAGCTGACCCCAGTCATCAGGCTTTACGGGCTTCCGGCTACTTCTCATCCCCGCTATTTGTTTTTCCCTTTCGTTTGCTTTTTTTTTCTCCATATCAGCGCTTTTCACACATTTAAACATGAGCAGAACAACAATGTTGTACCAAAAAGCCAAAATATTAAATGGTATTTTGGTTTTATGGCAGCCAAAGGACTGCAGAGATAAATTCACTAAAACATTACACATGATTTGTATTAAGTCTAAGAATTACACGGAAAGAGCATATTTTCCTTTTTTCAATATAATTCAGCTTGTATCAGAAGTCTCCTCCCTGCAAGTGCTGATATCTGGAAATGGTATTTAGATTCCCAGGGCTGTTGTTCACTTGGGTTCAGGTTGTAGTGTAAATCCCGTTAAAGAGCTCCGTGCACAGCGTAAAGCCTAGTAAATGCCAAAACCACTAAAGAGAGCTGGTGAGAGATGATGGACGTGAGACCCCCACAAACCTAACTCACCCTTTACCATGAGCTGAACACCCAGAGCTCCTCTTGTAATACCTCCCACAGTCCCAGCGCAGCCGAGGTTCTTCTACATCCACACCGGTGGCTCTCAGAGGGACCGGGGCGGGGCTCTTGTGGGACCTGTGTGGGGCTGGGTGTCAGGGTCCGGGTCTGACAGCGCAGCAGTATTTAAATGTAGCTCTTCATTCTACAAATGATTGACCAAACACGGAGTTGAGACAGCCTGTAAGCCTAAACTGAAGTGACAGTTATTGCTCCTCTAGACCAGGGAAAACTGTAAAGCTATTTCCTGTTGTGTCTCACATTGTAGTAGGAGTACATTCCCATGCATATGATATGGCCACATTAACCATGCACTCCTGAACCGGCCCCATAATTCTTCCCTGGGTGAAATTTACAGCACAGAGCTGCATTATGAGATACTTAATGTATACAAGCTATAGAAAACCCCCTCCAAGTTTTTTTTTGACTCGCTATAAATTGTGACACAACCGCCAAAGTGCTGTCCTTTATAATGTTTATGTTATACTTTATGCCCAGATTTCATTCTCTATTTGAGCATTGTATAACATATGGAGCATGACTGGGATAATACCCTTTTGAACCATGGAGCGTAATAAACAAACATGGATGATGTTAAATTGCATGGCCTGTTTTAAGTGCATGTGGATAACAGTGTGTTTGTATTGATGTCTGTTGTCTGGTGCGTCTCAGGGGGAGAATCCCACGCCTGGATCCCTATAACAGGTCCATCATCTTGGATCAACCAGCTCTTCATCTACTTTGCTCTACTACAGTATGCATTATCCCTTATTTCCTGTTTTCCGCTGCTCTGGCAATTTGTCAATGGGGATCATTAATCTAATCCAGTGGTTTTCAAAGTGTGGGTCGGGAACCCCCCGACGGCGTCACAGGATTATCTAAAGGGGCAACTCTCAGAATCACTAGATTATTCTTAATTTGTTCTTTAGAAACTAGCCATACATAATTTAATGATGATCATGCTGTTGTTAAATGCTTTGCTATTAAAATAAGAAGTGCTTCATAGTTTGTGACCCTGTTTTGTCTTCTTCTTCGTAGAAACGTTTTGAAAACTACTGATAAAATCTAACCTATTATAATATAATCTGATACACATATTTACAAGTATATCTCTGTTTTGTTTTTCTAATGTAATAGTCTTTCTTTCTTTCTTTCTTTCTTTCTTTCTTTCTTTCTTTCTTGCTATGTGTTATTGTTATGTGCAAGATGACAAGTCTCACTAAACAATGAAACCATAATAATATAGTATGCATCCACATATACACACAACTGATGTTCTAGCAGACATTATTTCCCCTCTATACAAACACTCAGCCAAGTTATTTCTCTAAGGTAGCTGCTATCTGCACCAAAATACACATTATTACAACAATCTTTCAAAACATGTAAGCTAAGCCCTCTTGAAGCAATGTTTACCCGTTTAATATTTAGTCTGTTTGGACCATTCTATCATGCATGGCTGTTTACATTTTGGGGGATTTATTTTTTCTTTTGGTTTCATGTTTTGGTCCTAATGCATTTCAGCTTCACTGGCACCACGATGTGTAAACTTATTATGGATCCCACTAATCTTATGCATCACTTCCAACAAGAGGCGTCTAATTGTGTTTGGGTTCTCTGTGACTCAAGGAGTTGTATTTGTTTTAATAATTATGCTTGTGTGGAAGAGAGGCCCTGTTAAGGCTCTTCAGCAGAGCGGGAGGGTGAGAAGGTTACGTGGGAATGGGAACGTACGAGGAAAAACACGGAAACGCAAATACATATGGATGCATGTATCCACTTACACCATTGCGCACGCGCGCACACACACACACACACACACACACACACACAGCTAAGTATGTATGCCTTACGGTGTACAGCCCTCATCACCTATTCTTTGGAGTTTGTACACATTAGCGCCTGTCTGAGTGCAGCGCGCAATTCAACTCCTGGCCTTGCCTGGGGAACACACGCACGCATGCACGCACACGCACACACACACACAGTGCAATTAGCCCACATCTGAGGAGCATTACCCGGCCGTGCAGTGTTTACACAAGGTCAGTCCTGACGAGAGCGAGGTGGAGGGACAGATATTATCCTGACACCCACTGTAATGCTGTCCTATACATGCTGTCCGCCCACGTGTTTTCCCAAGGGTTAAGTGCGGGATTACTTGTTGTTTAGGTTAATGGACGTCAGCGCTAACTGACAGCTCATGCAAATCACGGATGGAGGAGAATACTGATTAGGTCTTCGTTCTTCAGGATTATTACCACATTGACTTTTGGAAAGCGCACATGGCACGCACAGGTAGCGCGGAACCTGGAATGTTACTTTGTAATGGCCCCCATTGTATTCCTTATACTCCATATGCCCCCATGTTAATTAACACGTACCACCACTTTGCCTCGCAATTTGTGGCACATTTGTCTTTCTCATTAGAAGAGCACTATCTGCTAGCTAAACGCTCCGTATGATTGTGAAGACACAGGTGTCACCATTGCCATTCACCGTCTGCTCTTTGTCTCATTAGCTCACGGCAATAGGAGATGAATCCCTTTCAAAGACATGTTGGGTATATCTTGGGATGAAAATGATCCTGCGTTCCCGTGGAATAACTGACCTGTATTTTATAATGAGAAGATGTGGGAGGCGGATGGCTGACAGGGAGAGCCCAAGCGAGATAAGAATGGAAGAAAGTGAAAGGTGGTCTGCAGTGATGGAAAAAGCTGTTGGGGGGGGGGGGGGGGTTCAGTCTGAAGCAGTCGATACCTATTATGAGTATTTGCAATGTTTAGGTCATTATTTTAGAAATTGCGTCTTTAACAGTTTGCTATATTGGTTATGAAGGGGGATTATGCTAATTGCGAGTCAGAAAAGCCACAGTGTTTGAGTCCTGCATTATAGATTAGTGAGTCGCAATTGTCGTGTGAGGAGGGCTTCCCACACAGGTTACACAATGTGGTTCTTAACATGCCTCTCCATCCATCTCTCTCTTCTCCTGTCTGTCTATCTGCTGTTCTCTCTTTCTCTGCTACTTATTCTCGCCCCCCCACCCCTCCCTGCGACCTGGTTCTTGATCCCTGTACTCAGAGCAGACTTCTGATAGGATTAATATTTCTGCCACTTTGATGTCAGAACCATGGTTCACAAAGCTCCCGGGTTAGAATGAGGGGGCAACGGGCAGAGAAAAGAATAAGATAGAAGGAATGAGACAGAAAGAATGAAAGAAAGAGGGGGATAAAGACTGAAAAGGTGGCTGAATTGTCAGGGAGCCAGATGTATAATCTCATGGTGTCTCTTTTTTCTTGTGTGGATATGGGTGTGTGCACGTATGTGGGCGTGCACAGTGGTGTTCATTTCTACAGTATCCGTGCTTGTGTGCGTGTATGTGTATGCGGGGGGGGGGGATCTTACCCCAGGCTGCCTGCAGAGGCGTGTCGTTGTGGCTGTCGGCTAGTGGGGTGGTCCACAGGGGGATACGGGCCCAGGCGCTACATCCCTCACCGGCTGCCGGGCGGTGGCACCGGCCTCGTCCATTAAGCCGTCGCCTCTCCACACCAACCAACCCCCCCCCCCCCTTACAGCACTACCACCTCACTTGGCCTGGAGGCTGGGAGCAAACACACAAAGGCAGAGGCGTCGGGGGAAGATGATGCAGTTGGAAGCAAACTCAGAGAGAGAGAGCATTAGAGAGGTTGCGTGGTTTTAGCTGAGATGCCAAAGGTGAGAACGAGTGGTGGGCGAGAGCGCCCTTAATCTGTGGCTGACGAGGGCACCGGGAACCTCTGTACAATAATTACATTACAGCTAAACGGATCCCTGTATCTGACAGCAACACATTTATGCCCTGAAGAAGAATCCCCGGCTAATTGTAATCTGCCAAAACGCGGCATGGGCGGGAAATGCCTGGCGTTATTGGACAGTTCATGAGAATGCGTCTTGTACGTGAGGATTGTATGCGCGTGGTATGGTTACAAGCATAAAGCATACAGGAACATAGGTGTGCATTGTTTTGGTGTAAAAATGAATTAATTGTGTGTGGGTTTTGTTTGTGCGTGCGTTCCCTATGCACAGAGTGTATTTACACTTGTGATGGCACTTAGTTAGCGGCACGTTAGCGGAGTTGCTGCTGGCGTATCCTGAGGGATTGGTGGATTGTGGGATGGCAGGACGGAGGGGTAGACTAGCGAAGGATAGGATAGATGAAGTGAGGCGAGGGGTTAGTGTATCCAGTGAGCAGAGCCAGGCGCAGCCGGAGGGGAGGAGAGGCCCGATCTGTTTAGTGTCCGTCTGCTGGCAGCATTTGCTGGTCATTAAAGACAGGCTGTTATCAGGCAGCGCAGGAGAGGACTGCCCCCCCGCCGCCGCCCACAGCCAGCACAGTGCTGTGTCTTCAGGTAACAGCTCCTTATCTGTCCACTGATTGCCTTCACGCTCCCAATCTGTCTGACGTTGGCATCTCAATCAGTCTTTAAATAATCTGCCTCCTCGCGGAGAAGCAGCAGAATATTTGTGCGCCTTCATACCTCACATGCCCCGCTTGGTCTTTTTCCTTTCATCGCTGTGTGTGAAAGTTGATGCTAAATATTAAAGCATTCCGTCTCATGGACTTTGAGGAAATTGAATAACTAGCTTCATTGTGTAGTTTGGTCTCTGGGAGCCTGTGTTCATTGGAGATCTGGACAGTAGCTTTAAAGATCAAGATACAATCCACACAGCAACGCTGACTTCCTGTTTTAGGCCTATAACTTTTAAAGAGCTTAATACGAGCTAACAGTCAGAATTACATGTTACATGACTATTACGACTTTCTTGTTAAACACTTGTCAAGTTCCTTTTGTGGCATAGATGCCGGTGGTCTGAAAATCACCAAAAAGGACTAATCGAGAAAGCCCATGAACTGCATGTATTTGCAATGTTGGCTTCCCCATTGCAACATCTATTGTTCAGATGGCCACTTTGATTGGGTCACTATATCCTACTGTATGCTGAGCAAATTAAATGTTTGCATGTTTCTGTGAAACGTTGCCAAGGGTCCACTAGCCAATGGTAGTTTGTTTCCCACTGCTGTGACAGAAAGCTCTTTTTTTGGCTTCTGTTGTTACAGTTTGCTATTCACTTTCAACATGGATACTATTTATCCACTCTCACAACATCCGGAAAATGATTATTGCAATTTCCAGAGAAGTCACGAAACAGGAATTAGGGAATCGTTCCAAACTGCAAGGCATTGGAAAGGAGGGAAATGAGAGAAGGGTAAGGGAGAGGGAGGGAAAGAAAAAAAATCGATTTTCACCTCAAAGTTGTAGGAGTTGTCTCGTGCAACTCTAGGGCAGTGCTAAGTTGAGCTGGCAAGTCTCGCTGCCAACAGCATGGCTGACATGATGCTACAGCGATCCTCCCACTCACCTCCCACCCCCGGCCCACAGCACAAGACTACTAACGCTGTCAACTCTACACTAGTTATCTCTGGTATACTCCTACAGGGAGGAGAAGCACAAACGGGTATAGACACAGTGAGGGATAAGTTATTCTGCAACTAACACAGGTGAAAAGAGGGATCGAGATAATGAGGGAAGGGAGGGAGAGGACGCACAGAGGAAGGAGGGCAGGAGCGAGGGAATGAGTGAGCGAATGGCTGTGTAAACACCACATCATATAAACCTTAATCTTGTTGGGCATCATGTACCACACTTGCATTAAATAATTCTGGGCCGCTAATTATTTATACGTTTTATCTTACAATAACCGCCTAAGAGAGTAAAGCCTTGACTTCCTGTAGACGACTTCCTCACCCGATTATGAATTAGTACTATTAGTACTTGAAGTACTTTTATCCACTGACAGTTGTTTCTCACTACTTCTAATGTGTCTACAAAGCTGATCTCGGTATGTATTCTCAAGTTGGTCCACCTTGCAGAATCAAACTGTTCTCGTGTTTACTTCAAGATATACTTTTTCACTTTCTAATAAAATTATTACACATTTGAGTGACTTGAGATCATATCTACAGTTAGCGACAGTAATCAACTTTGAAGACAGTATGTTTTTGAGAACAATGGAGGTCAACATGAATGTTAGATGCCGGTCAATACCTGCAGCAAACAAGGGGTTAATTTACGTTAGTTCTAGCCCGAGGACTTTTATTATATTGCGGTAAGGATGCCAAGAGTCAAGGGTTTATCAAAAGTTACAATTGCACTTTAATAAACTGCATGTTAGGGTTCGGTAAGTATTTTTAAGTTGAAGAAAACTTTCTTTCCTTGAATCCTTGCAAGAGTATTGAACGTTTCCTTCATTTCTATACATGGACATATCTTTTGTTCTTTATAAGACTGCATAAGTGCTAACATTCACGGAGATAACAAAGCTGCAAGCTACTAGCTGTCAAATCAACATATACAGTAACAAGAGAAGAAATACAATATCACATGTTATAATGTCAATTTGACGTTGTTGTTGATAAGATAAGTCAACTATTCTACACTAGTTCTACACCAGTTTCACCAGTGGTAGTCAGTAACAAATAAACATGGTGATACGATGTTACGATGCACAGTATAACAGTGCACCATATTGCATTGCAGTGTTGTGACTATTGGCTGTTGATTAGTACGCATTTTTTTCAATCCCTCCCAGTCTAGTGGAGGGTTCATCAGCGATTGACTCTGCTCATACCTCAGTGTGAAGCAGATAAATGAGCGTTTCTCCAGCATCGCCACTCACTGCTGATGTCATATGGGATTTCTGACTGTAGGTGACAACCAAGTAATAACTCTCTCTCTCTCTCTCTCTCTCTGTCTCTCTCTCTCTCTGTCTCTCTCTCGCTTGCTGGCCTACTCTACCCAGATCATCCCCAGCTATCTGTCTCTCTCTCTCTCCCGCACTCCCTCTCCGGTGTCTCTCCCTGTGTCTCCGTCCGTTCCCCTGCTCTTTGTCCGCGTGATTTGTGATATGTATCATTGGCTAAGACTACTCCAGGCCGGCATGTTGATGCTCCCCCCGTGCCTCTTCATCTCTCCCCGCAGAGCTGAGTGCTGTTGAGTTGTGTTGATTAATGATATTGATCGCTGGGCACACTGCTTGACTTTCGCTGAACGAGCGAGAGAAAGACACACAGGGAGATATATCGAAAGAAAGAGAAAGAAAATCGGCCGGAGAAAACGGCCTCACCGTACACATTTTCTTACAACCTCTGTTTCCATGGAAACCATACCATAGGGAGAGCGAGGGAGAGACTATTGATACATAGAGGGATATATAAATTATATATATTACAAACAAGTCTCACAGCCGAATAGAGAGCGCATAGGATTTACATGTTCGCTGGACGAATCACGTCTTGAATGTAGGCGACACACCATCAATGGGGCTAAAAGCAGGATGTCAATATCCTCTAAGGACGGCACCCTTGACGCCTGATAAGTTGTGTCACTAGCAATGAGCAGGTGTCGATACCTGCATAGGCCACACAGATATCTATAGATAAGCATGATAAGGTGCACGAATTCACAGGCACCCTATAAGAACTATATAAGAACTATAACAGTTTGACTTTGCTAGCTGACAGTTAGCTTAGTTGTTGTCTGACAACCAACCTAGCGGTAAGCAACCTTGAACGAAATGTCTAACCCCATACCTGCTCCTAAATACTTCCACATGCATTTAGTAAATGACTTAAAAAGTGTAGATAAAAGTGGTAAATTACCAAGTTGTGGTATCATAGAGGTAAAGAGACACTCAGAACTGAACACAATAAGATAAGTCATAGATGGTATGGGCATTTAAAACACACGTGACAGCACTGTGCGCACTCTTTATTATTTGTCTCAGGCCCGAGGTCAGCTGAATGTTCTCGGTGATTTGACAGTATGGCATTTGAAGCTTGCGGAGGGGCTTTCCGCTGTGACACTAACCAGGGGAGTTTCCTCTCCTCCTCTCCCAGGGCACATGTGGAGAGTCACACCACAACTATGGGTAGGGTTGTCATGCTCCCATGAAGCACAGCAGTCCCAGGGAGACGAATTCAAGTGCTAGTATGAAATATCTCTACAGTGTGTGTGTGTGTGTGTGTGTGTGTGTCACAGAGGAAGGACAGGATGCAGAGTGTGTGAACCAGGATCTGTCCCACTGAATCAGCTGGCGTACAGGAAGAGGAGAAACATAATAACTATTAGAGGATATTTGAGTATGTGGTATTTTGTCACTGTGTGTGTATGTATACATTGGGTAGGAAGGGGGTGGGGGTTAGAGGAAGGGGTGTTTGAGGCACAGATAGCTATCTTTTTCACACACACGCACAATTGCGTAGATCCGCACACTCTCACAGACACATACAAACAAATGTGGGCGTCGAGCGCCACGGAGCAGGGCATGGCCTTCCTGGGGAGCGTCGCCAGAGACCTGATGCCCTCAACACAGCACTTAAACAGACACAGGAAATAGTGGCACTCATAGCAGACTATGACACACACACACACACACACACACACACACACACACACACACACACACACACACACACACAGAGCTCACCATGCTTGGGTAAATATTCATGAATCTGACTGGGCATGTACTATGTACTATGTATGTACTTGACTATGTATGACTGTGCATTTATATTTCTCTGTGTGTGTGTGTGTGTGTGTGTGTGTGTGTGTGTGTGTGTGTGTGTGTGTGTGTGTGTGTGTCTATTTGCGTTGGTCTGCTGGTTGGTCTGTGTCTGTTTGTTGGGACTATTCCAATGTGACGTGCACGTATTGTCCATGCACGAGTATGAGCGTGCGTGTATCTGTGTGTGTGTGTGTGTGTGTGTGTGTGTGTGCGTGCGTGGGCAAGGCCTATGTGCGTTGCTGTGTTCCACTGTGTGGCCCTCTCTTGTTCTGCCAGCTGTCCTAACAGTGGTGTGTGTTGACAGTAAACACAGCTGCAGGTCACAGGGGCCCCGCTCTGGTCGGACATGGGGCTCCGAAAGGTCGGGGGGGAGCCGGGAGGGGGGAGGGGGCGAGGAAGCAGAGAAGAGGCAAAAAGGGAAGGAGAAAAGGGAAAGAGAAAAGGGAAGGTAAACGAGAGAAAGGAGAATCCACTCCTTCCTTAGGTCAGGAGTGGAACTGTGTCAAGTTGAGTGCCTATTATTCAGCAGAGAAGGTGCAGCGATTGGTTGGAGGGTAGCAGAAAAACGTTTCCTGCCAAACATGGTGCATTGATGGCCAAGGGAGGGATAGAGAGAGAGAATGAAAAAGAGAGAGGACATTTCTTTTTAGTTTTCGAAGCCTGATCAGAGAAACAAGGGACGATATCCGATTCCATGTAGACAGGAGAGTTGAGGAAGGAAAGAGATACAGAGAATAGGGGGATGTCCCAATATTACGCAGAACCCTACAGTACCTTTTTCCCAAATTACCTCAGACAGTCTCATCATGAAGGTCAGAGTCACCACGGCGATAACAGCATGCGCTTCCAAGTGACCTGTAGCCACGCGCCTCATATAAATGCCTCCCATCAAACGCGCACTATGTATCAGAGCCTTTCTCAGTGATTGGGCAGCGCAGATATCCGCCAGGATCAATACATTGCAATACATCATCTAGTATATGTTTTACCAGATGACATTAGCATTGCGTACACACACAGCATCATTGAAGGGGTCTGTGACCTCTACAGTATGTGCAAGATTGATAGATTGTCTGACCCTGACTATATGTCATGGCCCGGAGTTGTGGTAACCCACCTATATCCCCCCCCCCCCACACACACACACACACACACACACAGGCTCCTAGCACTTGGACGATTGGCAAACACGCACAAACGCACACAAACACACACACACACACACACAGTCACAGAATACAGAAACACGTCCAAACCCATATCTATATACACCAAAAAAACATTTGACGTGTTCCTTTCCGGCCCCTAAGGACAGATCAGGCACAGCTGTGACTGCGGAGGTCACGAAGCTCAGAGGGGTCAGACTGAGCAGACTCTGAGAGGACCCAGCGTGGGGGTCACAGGTCACTCCCAGCAGCCCCGGCGGTGTGAAAGGTCAAGGGTCAGAGTCTCACCACAATGCGTCGGCAGGGTAGGGTTTCAAAAGACGGCCGGGGCCAGAAAGAGAGAGAGAGAGGAAGAGAGAGGCACAGATTTATAGATAGGGAGACCCAGCCCCGCTCCTCAGCCTGAGGTAATTACACAGAATATGAGCATGCCCATTGAGGCTTAGCCGCCATATTTCATTTCCACCCTGAGCCCCTGTAGACCGAAATAATACATGAGATAGCCAGGGAGAGAGTGTAGACGCGAGGCCATGGGGAAAAGAGTAGGAGAAAAAAGAGAGGATGGAAGTGGAGATAGCACCGTACGGCCAGAAAGAGAAAGAGAGGGAGAGATGTATAAAGTGAACGATAAACACAGAGTGAGAGAAAGACGGAGGAAAACACAGCGGGGTGGCAAAGGGTCATATTTGTTACCATACAAAACTTTAGACGTCAAATTCCAGTCTGGCGGGGTAGGGGTGGGGGTGGGGGGTCAGGCCGCTGATCCCAGGGGGGGTGTCGGGGAGCCGGAACGGCACGGCGTGCGGCCAGTGGGAAGTGGGAGCCTCGCGAGAGGAGCATGAGTGGAGGAACAGATGGAGCAAGGGAGGGGAGTGAAAGACAAGAAGAGCCCAGAAATTAGATTAGTTTAGAAAGTGAAGTTGCGATGCGGCGGGCTGGATATCCCCGCTCGGAGCGCTTTCCCGTGAGAACCCCGTGGAGGCTTGCCGCACTCGGCCAGAAAGTTCAAACATATTTACCCCTCGTTGGAAGGTACAAATTAAATTAGGCCCTTCCACAAAGAGGAGATGTTTCCCCCTTCTGTTCTGATGTCATGGCTGTGGGGAGGTATAGTGTGGGGGTCACACCGCGCTGGCCTGCGTGCATTTATCTTAGGGGCCATTCATCTCACAATAACCCAACCCCCACTTTTTCTATCCTAGACCCATGCTAAATACTGTATCAACGTGCTGTTTTGCCAAGATGCGTATATAACACACACACACACACACACACACACACACACACGCACACACAACTCACTCTCTTTTTTTCTCAGCAACTATCTCCCCAGTCTTTTCTTCTTTTCCTCCCTCTCTTTCGCCCCTGCCCTCCGTCCTGTGTCATGTGAAGGCAGTACGTTCTCGGGGACAATGGGAAGTGGCCATGTCTTTGTGCCTGCCCTAACAATGCCATGGCAGGTTTCATTGGAGATCATTACAGTAATTGCTTCATAATTGCATCGACTGTAGCTTTGGCAGTGGCCCATTCTTTGAGCATCCAGGTCTTTATCAGCGGCTGTTCTGCTCCACAGAATGTGACCTCAGACCAGGAACGACAGGGTCCTTGTCACTTAGCCTGGCAACAATACAGCATTCCTGTACTGGAGGAAACTTTATTTTATTTCATTTTTCATTTGTGTTTTTATTAAATACAGAGGTGGAAGAGTACTGTAATATCCTACTCAAATAGAAGTACTTTTACTTCTATATTAGTATAGAGTATTAGTTACTTAGTTTTTTTAATTGTTAACATTCCCTACATATTTTATTATAGGCAATACAAAATTATGTATTATTGGCAAGTCAAAGACATCGTGTTATCAATGTCATAATTTTTTTTCCAATTTCAAAGGGTAAAACAAACAACAATGTTCTGCATGGAAAAGAATGAAGCAAGTCCAGCTCCCCTGTACCTCGTGACCTTTTGGATGTCAGTGATGAGAAGAAGTCCTCTTCATCAGATGAATGTTGCCTTAGTTCAGTGTCTGAACATGATCCTTCACGTACACCAAACCTGCTTATTGCTTATTGGCAGAATATCAACATATAGACACATTCAAATGCTTAGAGGCATTGCCACAAAAAGGCAGCAAACCCCTCGTGTAGAATAACCAAAAGTTACAGAGACAGTGGCTAATTTAATAATAATAATTCTGGACTAA
Organism: Percopsis transmontana; assembly: GCA_025447815.1. Taxonomy (NCBI): domain Eukaryota; kingdom Metazoa; phylum Chordata; class Actinopteri; order Percopsiformes; family Percopsidae; genus Percopsis; species Percopsis transmontana. The sequence continues at coordinate 3,162,470 of JAOEHI010000024.1, forward strand.
AATACTATTACTTGCTTCAATTATGTCTGCCCTTCAAGTTGGGGATCTTCCATCATTCGTCCAAAGCGCTTTTGAAGACCTCCTGAACTGCTCTGATAAGTGGTAGGCACATCTTGCGAGATCTTGCAGGACATCTGCCTTGAACTGACAGCTACAGAGAACTGTAGTATCATTAGGCTCAAAATCCTTCCGTCTGACAGCTATGGCCCAAGTCCAGGATCTTTGGACTTGGTAGTCCAGGATCTACCTAATTTAGGCTGACGTGTATAATCTCATGGGCACAAACACATGCCAGCTGATAATTTTCTATTAAGTAAATCATACAAAGAATGAGGTCACTGATAAGTATAGTACAATACTTATTGAAAAATATACTTAAGTAAAAGTAAAATTACAGACTTGTTTTGAGACTGTACTCCAAAAAAGTACAAATACACAAATAAGATACTCAATAAGAGTAATGAGAGTATTATATTTACATAGAAATACATTGCTATGAAATGAAATTAAATATATGTTTTAAATGTTTTAACCACCGTTTTCTTTGGTTCTCTACTCCTCTACTACTACTCCTCTTTGTTTTCTGTATTTCCTTATTCTTACTCCTTTGCTCACCTCCCTTGCGTCGGTGGATCTTAAGTGATTCCAGACAGTGTTTCCAGAGGACAGTACAGTACTATAGAGGCCTTCATCCTCCAACCTCTCCCATTGTACAGCATCTGCTTCCAATGCGGTCGACTGTTCAGAAAAAGTAAAACATGCTCCAAAGCAAGCTTTTCCTGAGAACGCGCTTGCTTAGCTCTACATCATATGGTTCATTCAGCGAATCGGCAAGGAAGCAGAAGCAGTTGGCAAGGGATAGGGAAGAGCAGCCAGCCTGGCAGAAGCTGGGTTTGTCTTAGTCTACCTCTGCAGCCTACAGAGTATACAACTCCATAGCTACAGTAGGAAAGACCAGAGACAGCACCCATAAGGTGTTGTGGATTATTACAGTAGCTCTTTCTGGAACAGATGACACAGTTGATGTGTCATGTACTAGGAATACAGTCAGTAGCTGATAGCTGATTCCCACAATTCAGCTGAGTAAACACAAAAGATTCTCCTTAAGCAGTGATGAACCGATATGCTAGCTAGCTTGTTGGTGCGTACCCACGGCAACACCCTAACAATACCCTACACACAGGAACCCGCAGCTCCCATCTACCATATACGCACGTACAGGAATCAAACGCTCACACACGTGTTGTACGTGCCCTTATTAAGCCCTTCCCTCACTGTCCCTCTGAGACAGAGAAATTAACCGACACTCTAACTGAGTGGGGCCGGAATTCTTGATAGTCACACAAACACACATAAATCAATCCATTATTTACGAGGGAACTCATTCAGAAAGGAAGCATATGTAATCTGCTCATCCATGCTGAGAGGCTGCTGGGAAGAAGCGCGTGAGAGAGAGAGAGAGAGAGCAAGGGAGGAGAGTGAGAGAGAGAGAGAGTGAGAGAGCAAGGGAGGAGAGTGAGAGAGAGAGAGAGAGCGGGTGTGTGCAGGAAAGAGGCAGGCGGCCAGCAGAGAATGAATTCTGTTTCTGCCTCGAAGTCCCCAAAGAGAGGTGGGAACCAGTAAACAAACACACAGAATGAGAAAGTGTCTCCTTTAATGACAAAGGCAGCAAGGAAAGGAGCGAGGGAGGCACAGCTAGGAGCTGCGCCCAGTGTGTCATCTGTCAGCCGTTGTGTGTGCGTGCGTGTGTGTGTGTGTGTGTGTGTGTGTGTATGTTCGCGTGTGTGTGCCCTCTGCCCTGTCCACATTCAGGCTAACAGC
>JAOEHI010000024.1:3182095-3195383 GCA_025447815.1 Percopsis transmontana
AGAGAGAGAGAGAGAGAGAGAGAGAGAGAGAGAGAGAGAGAGCGAGAGAGAGAGAGAGATACAGTGGGTCAGGTCGTAATATCATTGGACCATTACATCTTTAAAGCCTCTTACTTACAGCCTCAGTGTACACACTGTTCACACATAGCGTATATGTATTCTGTCTTGTGTCTTTCTCACAATGGGAGAGAGGCCTATCTGGTCTGTGGTGCAGTGCAGCAGCATACTGTAGCAGCCTCCTGGTATCACGGCTAAACTGCTGGAGAGCAGAGAGTGCCCGCATAGAGCAGAAGGCTCTTTGAACTCTGTCTGTACTCTCTGCTGCAGAGCTTGAACTGGGTTAATCGCTATTAATATTTAACATGCCGCCAAAGTTCCAGCCCAGGAACTATATCAAAGCCAAGAGCTCTGTCCAACTGTGCCCTCTCAGTGCGCCTCTGTAGCTAGCTAGCTGGCAAAAACACACTAGAGCTGCTGACATGGTGACTTGATACAATTGTTGAATTGTTTTATATTAACAGGGGGAATTATTTGCTGGAGCTATGCTAATTTCAATCTCTGACATGATAATGCATGTGTAGGACGCAATCCTCAATTCTGTTAGCTACACACATTTATGATTATCAAGTAGAATATATTGATAGATTGATGGAACAGCATTATTGATAGGTTTGAACAATGATCACTATGCAAGTTTTGCTTTGTGATTAAACGTTCAAGGAGAGCATTATGGGTTATGAAGCAACACCATGTCACCAGGGGGCTGACGCTCTGTTGGTGCTGCCACCCCGCTCTCTGCCTGTCAGACTATGATCTGAATTATTTTATCACAGTTCAAACCTCTATTGCCTCTGCCACTGCAGTCTCTCTCACTCTTTGCCCTCCTCTTTATATCTATCTCTGTTTTGCTCTATTGCTCTCTCTCTCTCTCTCTCTCTCTCTCTCTCTCTCTCTCTCTCTCTCTCTCTCTGTCTCTCTCTCACACTCTCTCATCCTCGCTCTCTGCTCCCAGCGCCAGGACCTCAAACAGCATGGTTAAATACCCAGGCCAATGTGTCGCTCTTCAAAGAGACTCAGGTAGTAGATATGCTGGCAAGGGGCCACGATCCAAATTAAGAGTTATTGTAGGGTGTTGTGGCTGCACTTCACGTGGTCCTCAGTCTAACTATATTAAGGGGCCCCAGCTGGGCCCAAACCTTCCCACGAGGTGGCTGAAATATGGGCCCTATGTCCCACTACGGCCCCTCTGAAAAACCCACTAATACCACGCAGGGACCCATTTTATTTCACTTCATAAATCAGGCCAGCTGGACAGAGAAGTTCATTTGGCGTAGAGGAGCTTGTGTTAGCTTAGGCCCCTGTCGTAAAGTTCCCTCTCTTTCGCCTTCCCGTTTCCTTCGCTCAGCTTCAGCAAAAACAACAGAAACAGAGTGTGCATTTAAATGGCTAGAATTAACTTGATTACTTAAGATTTAGAAAATGAGTGGCTGTTTGTTGCTACAAGTCCTGCGCGATAAAATATTAAAGCACAGATGAAGGGGTAGCTTTGTAGAAGACAAAAGCTGGAAGCAATTTGTGTAGCTACCAAATTAAAGTTATTCAGCACCAAGGGTAATTTAATTACCATTCTTTAAATGTTTGAATGACTTTGACCTCTGGAGCACTCAGAGGTCATGCAGGTGTATTTACTTAAGCTAATTTAGAATCAGTAACATGAAACAAGGACCAAAATCAAACAGGCCTCCTCCCAGGATATCTGGTTACCCAGCACCAGCGGTTTGTGTTTGGAAATTAAATTAATATCTATCCACTATGTCATTAGACCAGTTTGCTGAAAACCTTGAAATCTGTGTTAGGCCTTACTTACCCCCCAGAGTAAACATCTCAAAGATGAGCTTGACAAGGGAAGGACAGAAGAAGAAAAAAAGAAACATAAACACTGAGAAGCGGCGAGGTAGACCTGAACAATAGATGGAGAAAAAAAAAATTGACAGTTTTTCCCAGGATGCACTTCTCCCAGCGTGGTTCATGAATGGAAACAGGTGTTTGTGATTGTGCGGTGGGTCTTGAAGATTCGGGCCTATGTGGCATGTCTACTGCATGGGTGATTTGGGTCAATGGAGCACATCTGGTACCAGTCACAACAGAGTGCACACGTCCACAGCCCTCAGCCACCCCAGCAGGCGAGCGCGCGGGGGTGGGGGGGGGGAGACAGGGAGAGAGAGAGAGGCAAAGAACATCTGGGTTCTTTGACTTTTTCTTTTTCTCCCTCTGTTTTCTGAAACACACAGTGTTTAGAGTTCTCCAGGTGCATCTGGACTGGCCTGATGAGAAGTGTGTATGTGCGCGCGCGTGTGTGTGTGTGTGTGTGTGTTTGGGGGGTCATATTTGATTGACGGCTCTGCGCCAGAATCTGTCCTGCATGTGCCGCATGAGAGGCTCTCACATCAGGCCTTCTCTCTCTCTCTCTTTTTGTCTCTTGACTGGACAGAACTTGTAAGCTGTGTGTCTTGGGCTCTCTCTCTCTCTCTCTCACACACACACACACACACTTACAGACACACACATAGGAACACAGTCAGCCTGTTTTTGGCAGAACTCCAACACTAAAGTGGACTTGATACACTCTGGTAATGATAGGGTAAAGGTGCATAAGAGATACTCACATTCTCATGCTCAATTTTTTTTAGTAGTGTGTGCACACCCCGCCCCCCCCCCCCATGTCTTTTCTAACCCATTTACCTCACTTCACCCACCACCTCATTGCATGCCCAAGGCAACAACAATGAAGATGGTTGGTTCCTTGCACAATAGAAGGCAGGCCATTCTATGGACAGGCATGACAAGGGGCAAGTGAAATTGATTTTAAGTGTATCGTTTGGGGTTGGTATGTGTCAGTGTGTCTTTGCTAACACATGGGTTTTGTGTAACAGACTGCAGGGATCCTTTGAATAAGTTGAGTGCAAGAAGTGATGCTGGTAAAGCCTGTACTTCCTAAGGGAACACACAGGTCCTACATTTTCGCACACAGTAAAACAAAGTGCCATGTGGCATGGCATCTAAAATGGCCTCAGTGTATACGTTGGAAGAATTGTGATTATATTATTAAGTATTATTACACCATGCTCTATATGAACTGCGGGTAACTTGTGACCCAGGGTGGTTTTAATCTGGTTAGCTAGAAGTGAATGAGCCTAATGAAGCTGGTTTTCATTTCTTCTTGTCTTGTCTTTAATATCTGGCTATTACTTACTAGAGTTACATTCCATTCTAGGTAGAAATGTAGAAAATGCTAAACAAAATAAAATAATGAACCTTCTCTAAAATTATATACTGTAGTCGTAATTCTTGAAATGGTCTTCTACCTCTTATTTTGTGTGTTTGCTTTCTAGCAGTGGATCTAGGTTAGGGTGGTCACATTGTGCGTGGTTGTGTTGTGTAGGGGTTGCCTTGTGACCAGTGCTACATTGTTCATCGGCAGCTATGGACTCTGGCTCAAAGAGAATGCCCACACACAGTCAACAGTCCAGGGTCTGACTTGGACACAAACCAAAGAATTCAGTCTGATTTCTCCTACAATATGTTACTGCTGCTAAGCCTATTTCGCTTTCAGCGTGCTAAAAGCAGTCCTGTCAAACTCCTCTAATAATAAAAGCGAGGATACATATTTTCGACATTAAAGCAAAATCGAAAGCATTAAAGCAAATTTTATTTACAATGTTTACTGAATTCATCTCCTGTTATGTTTCTGGCTCTTTTCACGCTCCTTATCCGAGGGGACCACGTAGAGTCACAGACGATGTTTCTGTTGTGCGTTGTTGTTGATTTCTCTGGAAAGCCATTAGCGTTGTTAGTCTCGTCAGAGCAGTGCGAGGTTACTGGACCCCTTCTTTCTGACAGTTGGCTCAGAGTCACAGTGCTTTAAACACACTACAATTGCTTCTTTTCTACAGAATCTGTGCAAATTATAGAAATAACTGTTTATAAAGTTGGCAATGAAGCTTTCCTCTAGTCTTCAGAGACTTCATTTTGTTCATGTTTCTTCTTCTGCTTTCCTAGTCACAACTCACTGTATTGTGAGCACTCTGCCTCCAAATTAATTCTTCAAAATGAGACAGGGAAGAGAAGTGTCCTGTTACCTGGCTAAATACTAAATACTAATCATATATATAATACTATAAAGCTATAGTATTTGAGTTTAGAAATAAGGAGGGGTTTAATTTAGAGCATTAACACCAATTCAGAGTACCTTGTTTGTTTGAGCTTGTAGTTTACACCAGATGTGTTATTGGCGAAAACCAAAAAACACTTAAATCTGCTAACATGGTCAACTACACTTTGCGGACGTTCGTTGTACCTTGCAGCGTTTGGTGTAATGGTAGTATCTTTGTGTAGGTGTAAAGTATACATTTCCATGTCAGTGTTTATTTTCATTTTCTTGTAGCTGTGTTTGTGTTCAGGTTCGGCTTGAGAGTGGTGTCGGGTTTTACTTGTTGTATGTGTGAACCACCTCTGACCTTACAGACAAGGGCACAGACAGTGTTTTCTACCCTGCCAAGGTCCAACTCGGCCACAGCGATTCTTCCCAAAGCATGCTCAACATCTTAGAACACACACGCGCACACACACACACACACACACACACACACACACACACACACACACACACACACACACACACACAGTGCATAATAACAGCCTTGTGTTGGAATTTGCATGTTGCATGCAGCGCTTGCGTCAATCCCCCCCACACACACACGCACGCACGCACACGCACGTGCAAGCACACGCACGCGCACCCACGCCTGTAGCTGATCTGGTCAAATGACCTCCCCGCTGCATGGTGGGAAGGAACGCTTAGAGCCTCCCTGATCTGCTGGGAAGGGGTTGCTTTGACAACGCAACACACATCCATGCCGTAAGGACACACACACACACACACCAGAATACATTAACACACACACACACACACACATACAATCTGCCTCATGTGGTGACAATGCGTGCCATGGAGGTGTGTGTGTGTGTGTGTGTGTGTGTGTGGGGGGGGGGGGGTATTCATCCTGTCTACTATACCTTTGATCTCCTACAGTTAAACACTTCCTGCACACTGTATGCAGGGAGAGAGAGAGAGAGAGAGAGAGAGAGAGAGAGAGAGAGAGAGAGAGAGAGAGAGAGAGAGAGAGGGAGAGAGGGAAGCGTGCGGCTCAGATGAGTGGCGAGGAGTTTGCCCCGCTTCATAGCCACCCCCTTCCCTCCCCCGGTCTTCCTGAAACACTGCAATACACCGGCGCCCATTAGGGCAGACGAGGTTAAACTGAAGGAGTCTGGGGCTTTCTGGTTCTCGCCAGGCAGACTCCGCCTTTGGCCCGGCAGCTCAGACCGGCGGTAGGTGCAGGTTTGGGGGTAAACGATGCAGCATGAAGCCCACATGGTAGTCTAGCTCTCTCTGTGGCGCTGGCTGGGAGATTCCAAGGATTCTGCTTCGGATCAGAGTCCTCATCTTTTGCAAATGTCAATTAGATTAAAGATGAAGGAGAGGCTTTTAAGACTCATATTTTGCAACCCTGAGTTCACCTCACATCCGCTAAGCTAATGCACGGCGTAGTGCCTTAACTCACCTCCTTCTCATGGGTGTAAAGATACTGTAAGAAATGTGTATTGAAGGTATACTAAGTAATATTACCCCATAAACTAGTCTATATCGCATCCAATGCACTATATTGTTGTGGCCTCTGCATCCATTGAATTGGGGGTGGGGGGGTGGGGGGGTTGGAGGGCTCACAGCTCTCCAATCAGCTCGTCCAGTGAGCGAGTCACGTTGGTCTGCTGCAGCCTGATTGACAAGGTTCCCACGTCGTGCGTCGGAACATGAAGTACAGTGTGCTGACAGAAGTTTCAAGGGCGTTGCCAAGGTGACGGCGAGCTGACACAACGTGCATGGGTTTTTTTTTCCCCCAGTGTGCTCCACCGCCAGCTCCATTCACCGACCCCCCCCCCCCCCCCCCTTCCTTCTCACAGCTCAGATAGAGATCTCTTGTTGTAATTATTGCTCTGTGAGGCAGCCTAATTCTGCCAAGTTGATAGCATCTCCGACCGTCAGGTGCTGCAGAGGGGATCTGACACCAGCTGTTGGGTGTGTCGCCAGTGGTGTGTGGTACATGCTCAAAGGCCGGGTGCACCCACACACACACACACATGCGCACGTACACGTACACCCCCCCCCCCCCCCGCGCACACGTTTCCAATTGTGCTTGGAACCATGGAAGGTAAGCTAAAAAAGAATCTGAAAAGTGTAGGGGAAAAAATAGGAGGGAAAAATTGTCCCTGGGTGTCTTTTCTCTCTCTCCCTCTCTCTCTCTCTCTCTCTTTCTCTCTCTCTCTCTCTCACTCACTCTCTCTCTCTCTCTCTCTCTCTCTCACACTCTCTCTCTCCATCTCCACCGATGTGTGATTGAGGTATCAGTCATCTTCCGCGGTCCCCCCCGAAACATCTGGCTGGCCTCCTGCCACGCCCCAAACACAGGTGCTTGATAGGCCCGTTCCTGCTAATGAGCGGCGTTGCTGTTGTGTGCTGTATGGCGTGTTGTAAACAGGAAGGCGTGGATTCGGGCCAGACGCCTTTCATTAACACACAACACAAGGCAGATAATGGAACATGCTAGCAAATAAAAGCAGCCTCGCGGTCACTTAGAAAACCAGGTGAAATACTGCTCCTTTCTCATTAACGTGGTCTTTTTAAGTCTAGGGCCTTCAGAGACTTGTGAGCATATGAACATATGCTTCCTGGGCAGATCATACAGTGTGTACGAATGAAAAGTGGGTTCTGACCCAATTTGGATGTCTGCTTCCTGTTCTTCTCGGTGTCTCGGCTTTGGGGGAGCAGGATCTGGCTGGATGCCTCAGCTCCCAGCATGCATCAATCGTAGCCTTCAGCTAGCACAGACACATAGTTCATTTAGGTTAACACTCATCATGGGGACAAAGACAGTCAGGAAAACATAATCCAACAGTCCCCACACACCACACTGGCACGGTGTGAGCACTTCCTTTGACTGCACAACTGCCGGGAATACCACCCTTCATTCCCAAACTGTCAATCAAGCCCAGGAATAGCCAATCAGGAAACTATGGCGAGAGGGTGACAGCAGAGGTACTGAAGGTAGGCCTACATTGATTAGGACTGGCACTCGTTAATGCAGAATTCCCAGTCTTCCGATTGGAGTGCTGCTCTCTGACTCCTCCCCCTTCCCAAAGACCACAATAGTTAACTCCACAAACACATTTTGGAGGCAAGACTGAGATGGGATTGAGACTCCTATTCTATATGTAGTACAAACAACATACCAGGTGCACTGAGGGATGTTCCTCGATGGTGATTAGCTTCTGAGCCCGTCTAATGACCCCTGACCCCTTCCCACTGCCCAGAAGCAACAGCAATTCATTTTACAGGAGGAAACTATCAGAGGCACCTTGCCTGGGAGACTTGAATTAGCTCAGGCACAATGATGTATCGCCTCAGCTTTGGCGCCAGATTAGATTCATTATTTTAGCTAGATACGGTCGTGGGTGGGACCAATGAGAGGTTGTGAATGGCCGGAACTATGGTTGTTAGGAAAATAAGTGTCCTTTATCATCCGACGTGAATGAAAAGTTAGAGGGATTGAAAACATCCCGATCAGAACATGCAGAAAGAGACATTGTTTCATTTCCTCTAATCGTAGTGGAATGGCAGGTCAATTAACAACATGTCATTCCTGAATTTAGGTCTGTGTGAGTGCGTGTATTCTGACGTGCACACGTTTCAAGTTTGTGCACAAGTTTCCATGTATAATTATGCAGTTTGGTTTCAGATACCACCATTAAAACACAGGCCTTGGGTACTGTTACAGCTACAGTAAACTGTCCAGTTCATCACATTTAGGCGCCCCCTACAGTCAGTATGTTGTAAGTGCTCACTTCCTAACCGAACCGTCTAATGTGGGATTGTCAGCGTGGGGACGGCGTGGTCCAGTGCTATGCTCTCTCTGCTGCTACTGTTTGACATGAAAAGATGCAGCACTACCTGTTCTTGCCATACTGTATGCCTCCAGTGAATGTCGCACACAGATTATTAAAACTCTCAGGTGAGAATCAGTGTCAGTAGTGCAAATGGAAAGGCTTTTATGAATGGGCGGCGAGCTGCTATTTGTGGATGGCGGCAACCACAAATAGCAGCCAGGCTGACATTTATTGGTACAGGAGAGTTGGAGATTGAGTCGTAAAAGGGGAGAGTTGTCGAAGTGCATTATTATATGTAAAGGCAGGTATTGCTTATTAGTTTAATAAGGCGCACATTGCCTTCTGTGTGCGTGTGTGCGTGCGTGTGTGTGTTTGTGCGTGTGTGTGTTTGTGCGTGTGTGTGTGTGTCTCTCCACCTCCTACTCTCTCTCTCTCTCTCTCTCTCTCTCTCTCTCTCTCTCTCTCTCTCTCTCTCTCTCTCTCTCTCGCTGTACATCCCCACCATGTGCAGGCCATGTTCTGTGGTTCTGCTTGGGCCCGCTCCAAACCGCCTATCATTGGCTTGGCTAATACCCATAGTAACACCGTCATAATACATCATTTCTCTATGTGATCTGCATTTCCAGCTGGAGTTGACCACCCACTGTACACAAAACGCTTTCTGCTGATCGTGCAGAAACTAAATATTTTTGCATATTTGTTATATATTTTGTCGCGGTAACCTTGGGGGGACTCTGTGTGGCCGGTCAGTGACGGGGGTTGCTACGGTAATTTAATTACACGGGCCAGGTAATTACTGCCCTCTAAATCCTGACTAATCCTCCATCTGAGTCCCCTACACGCCCCCACCCCCCCTCTCTCTCTGTGTGTCTCTTTGTCTCTCTCTATCTCTCTTTGTGTGTCTCTGTCTCTCTCTCTATCTCTGTCTCTCTCTCTCTCTCTTTGTGTCTGTCTCTCTCTCTCTCTGTCTCTCTCTCTGTGTCTGTCTCTCTCTCTGTCTCTCTCTCTCTCTCTATCTCTCTCTTACTCCCAGGCTGTCTCTCTCTCTCTCTCTCTGTGTGTCTCTGTCTCTCTCTCTCTCTCTCTCTCTCTCTCTCTCTCTCTGTGTGTCTCTCTCTCTCTCTGTGCCTCTCTGTGTCTTTGTGTGTCTCTCTCTCTCTGTCACTGTGTCTCTCTTTCTCTCTCTCTTTCTCCGTCATGCCCCCCTATGAGAGGGGTATTCTTATAGGTGGCTATTACAGTAAAAGGGGGGGACCTCTCGTTTTCCTCCACGAGAATGCCGTAATTATCGCTGCCGGGAAGAACGGGATGTGATGGAACTGTGAGGAAACGCTGGCATGTTCAGCCTCCCCCCTCCCTCCACCCTAACCCCAGGAGATGGGGATATTTTAACACCCTTTTGCGTGCTAAAGGTGAAAACACATGTGCGATTGCATGGTTTGGAAGTAAACAGCCTCTCTATAATACCGGCTCGCTGTGTTTAGATTTATGGCTTCGCGTCCTGCTCGGTATTGAGTGCCGTCACACGAGCGTTAGCGGGATAAAATGGAGGATTTGAGCGTAATAGCCACCGTAGCTCTTCCCTCTTCCTCTTTCACTGCTGTCACCTCAGATGAGAGCCAAACATCTGTGTGACATCAGCGACGCTGGCAAGTGGAACTGACCCCAGCAGGTGCTTGTGTGTGTGTGTGTGTGTGTGTGTGTGTGTGTGTGTGTGTGGGGGGGGTGATACAGTGGGCGTGTTTTAGCATACAGTACACGTCTGTGTGTGTGTGTGTGTGTGTGTGTGTGTGTGTGTGTGTGTGTGTGTGAGTGACGGGAGCCCAGCTGTAGAGAAAGCAACACCTGTGTGTCTCTGAATAGATGCACACTGAACCCTGCTTGAGATGAGAACTTCCTGTCTGCAGTAGAAGAGGGTTGAATGCCCAGAAGAGGCTAAAGAGTGCCGCGATTGAAATGCGCATTTGTGTGTGTGTGTGTGGGTGTTTGTGTGTGTGTGTGTGTCTGTCTGGCTACAGTTCAGAAACAGACACACACACACACACACACACAATCCCATGCACTTTACTGTAAAGCATCACGGCTGTTCAGTGTCTTATTCATTGTGAGGTTATTTACAGCAAGCGTGCGTGCTCGTGTGTGTTTCCAAAGACGTTATTATGAAGACAGATGCCCCCACCCACCCCACATCCTGTCTCTCCGCGCTCGCAATGCGAGCAGAGGGGCTCAGCGGCCGACTGGGAGTGCTTAGACGCTCCTGACATTTAGGAAACCTTACGTCCTCATCACCCGGCCCCCTCCCTCTCTGTTCTTCCCGGTGACATTTTGTCCTTTTCAGAGCCGCTTCTTTCCTGTTGATCTTTGTCGCTCCCCGTTCCCTGTCAGCTTGACCGCCGCCACACTCCCTGTTTGAAGCCTCCTTCTTCTTGTTCCACGTCGTTCACTCTTTGGGCCAGCGCTCCCCTGGATTGATGTCTTCCATTTTATGTTCTGAACGTCCAAACTGATTGACTTTAGTTGGAAGGGAACTGCCATGAATTACACAATAAATAAACTTGAATATTGGTACCCAATGGAGTAATATTCATAATACCGGTAGATAAAGAGTAGCTTGTTGTAGTTGTAGCTGTATAAAAGGAGAATTTAGAAATAATCTGTTGATTTCCAAAGAGGCGTGTAACTGGAGAAATGTTTGTTTGCTCTGAGCAGCTCTAAGCACCATCAAGGCAGAAGGTCAGGACTTGTTTTAAGCAAATGCCCTCCACTGATGTTCTTCTAAAGGTTGAGCTTGCCGCACGCCTCTGGCTCCTGGATAAGGCTGCCGGTTAATTGGTGACATGTAACGGTTGCCATAGGGACAGGCCCCCCCCCCCCCAGGAGACTACAGAGGGCATCCTTTAGGAGAGTCCACACAGCCAATTAGCAAAAAAGCCTCCGGTAGATTGTGAATGTAATGGGCTGAATATGAGGCGTGTCATATCTCTTGAGGTTTCCACTCCGTTTACCTTCGCTTTACTGTACTTGTAAAGAAACTTCCTTCAGCAGAGACACTGTATCTAACATGTGCTGTACTCGGTCAAATAAGCAGTTGGCATGCCAGCTGTTTTGAGCCATACAGCACACTGCTCGTTTGTGGAAGCCTCTCTGCCTTTCATGAATATAATGTGGACTATAATATAACTATAACGCATGTTCAATGCTGTCCATTAGCCTGGCAAAACCATCCTGACTTTGCCAGGCTCCATCATCGGTTGCCCTTCGTTCTGAACCGTTCTGGATATAGACCGTGCCAAAAGTTGTCAGCCAAAGTCACCAGCAGGTGATTGGATCACAGTCTAGAGATATGATGTGTCCCTTCCTGCTCTGTTGATTGGCCTCCAATCCTTAGAGGGCAGTAATCCTCACACTCCAGGCCTAGTTTCGTCCTCATTTAGCCTTCAGACATCCACTTATATCGGTTAGTATCATTAAACCAGCGAATGGACACAAGCACTCCACAGTTACTTCCCAGTAGAACTATTGGGTGCATTGGCCAATGTGATCCATAGAGGAAGCCTTGCTCTTGGCACGTGACATGTGTTTACACTGCGTTTGTGAGGGAAGGTTCGCCGCAGGTGTTTTCCTCGTGCAGCCCACAGGGGGCGTGGCTAGTTGCTGTTGTCATGGAAGCAAAGAAGGCTCTCCCAATAGGATGCCTGGCCCGCCACTTAGCATGGAATCCCATCTCTCCCCTCATTAGGGCAGTGACAGAGTCAACCTGCCCCCCCCCCACCCCCACCCACCCACCACACACACACACACACACAAACAAGCACAGCAGGCAGGGTGGGGAGCTGGTAATCATTAATACAGGCTTTCTCTTTACTTTGCTGCTGGCCTGCCTTCATTCATGTGTCTGTGTGTAGTCAACACACACACACACGCACGTTTTATCAGTTTATAGACTCGTATTTACATACTGCTTCTCTTTAAGATGTGCAGACGTGGCGGCGAGGGCTTTTATAACACACAGACACACACCTAACACCTGTTCATGTGTGTGGTTTTACATATTGTCTTGCGCTAGCTTGCTGCAGCGGGCCTCTTTGGTTGTGTACTCTGTTTAAATGCGAATAGAGAACAGATGTTGCTTGTAAACTGAACCTTAACATACAGTCTGTTTAATGAATCCTTAAAGGGATTCATTCACTTTGATATAGCGTCCTCAGAACACCCCCGAATAATCCCCCCTCTTTTGGAAATACAACCGCATGAGGTTTGGGGTTCTCAGGGAGCTATGGCGTTACAAGCAATCCTAGCAATCCTAATTGAAACACTAGCATGTTTCAATTCATTGATTAAAACAACAAGACAATTATACCAGGTTATAGGCTACATATATACTATACATACTGTATATACTTTATATGTATATACTGTATATTCTTCAAATATCCATATAATCTTGTATGGAATTCTTCTATAATATAATAGTATATATTACTGGTATTCTATATACAACATTGAAATATAGAGTCTGTGAAGATTCAGTGATTGATTCTGTGTGGAATCTACAGTATTTTTAATGTATATACTTTAGATTCACCCGGATGTGCCCGAAGTGCATTTTGGAATTATCTAGCATCGCTCATTGTGTTTGCATGTGACTCCTGGGAGAGTCGGGAGGTGTGTGTGTGTGTGTGTGTGTGTGTGTGTGTGTGTGTGTGTGTGTGTGTGTGTGTGTGTGTGTGACATTAACATACACTTACGGTGGGAATGCCCTTGACTTGCAGAGTGTAGAGGACATGATCTGAGCCAAGGGAGAATATAGACTATTTGTCAATATACAGTATATACATTGTGTGTGTGTGTGTGTGTGTGTGTGTGTGTGTGTGCATTCTATTCAATATTACACACTGACGTTACTTAAAATAGCAGCTTTTTTGCCTTATTTCCTACACGTGCACACACACGCGCACACACACACACACCAAGAAAGTGTTCCATTACAACAGTCACACAAACCTGAGCAGACATTTTCTTTGCCTAAACTCACTGGGAAGCCAAGTGAGGGGATGCTGGGTTTGCTTGTGTGCGCGCGTGACACGAGAAGAGCGAGCCAGCGAGAGAGACAGAGAGAGAGAGAGAGAGGGGAGGGGCTGTAGTAGGTGGGCGGGCAGAGCAGACACTAGTGTCACGGACGGGGGGAGAGAGAGAGAGAGAGAGAGAGAGAGAGAGAGAGAGAGGGAGAGAGAGAGAGAGAGAGAGAGCGCTGGCTGTGTGTAGGAGCTCGCGCTCGAGAGAGACG
>JAOEHI010000024.1:3195483-3211399 GCA_025447815.1 Percopsis transmontana
AGAGATAGAGAGAGAGAGAGAGAGAGAGAGAGAGAGAGAGAGAGAGAGAGAGAGAGAGAGAGAGAGAGAGAGAGAGGGATTTGTGATGGAACAGGATAGTCTAGTGGGGTTGGACTCCCAGCCGGAAGGTTGTGGGTTCGAGCCACAGAGTTGGCCTACCTGTAAGCATCCTTTAGCAAGATGCAAGATGTTCCATGTAATAGCACCATGTAATTGTATGTAACTTTAGATAAAAGTGTCTGCTAAATGACCTAATTGTAATTGATCCATATTGTGTATCTATAAATGATTAATGAAGACCAAGGGACCATGTGGGACTTCTTCAGCCTCAAGTGGAACTTGTGAGCCCAGTGGTCGCCGAAGCTAATGTTTTCCCTCATGTCCCATAACTGCAAGGAGTCAATATGAATTCCAGCGGCCCTTCATAACAATGATTTTTTTCTATCAGAGAACAGCAAGAGCTCATACCCACTTCCCTACACCTGCTCGTCCCGGCAAAACATTATAGGGAAAAGACCCCTCGTTGAGATATGATTTTATTTATCTGACTAAAATGTATGGTAACAAAACATAAAGAACATAACCAAATTCAATGTGTGTTCATTGACCATATAGTGTAGATACATATTTGAGTACAGAAGTGCAGAAGGGGATGTAACATGCTGTCTAAGCTTATATTGTTTCACCCCCTGTGCCAACCTCTGTGTGACCCTTTGTCCTGTTCTCTGCCACAGTAATTGGCCAACCTGGTGGACACACACATATTGTACATAGTGGAAAGCAGCCAAAAGCAATTGTGGAATGTTGTCATGTACATAATCACAAAGAGTTATTTCAGCGCCTCTGTGTTTGCCCTACGTGCGTGCGTGTCGTCACCTCAAGCGTGCGTGTATATCTCTCTGGGAGAACAACACACACACACAGTGACTGGGAGTTATTAGGAGAGAGATTAGGGTCGCGTTGTAGCTCTAATTATTCAGTTTGCTCTACCAGAGGTTCCTACTGCAATAAGAGACAGCTGGTCCTGAAACATGACCCAGACCCCAGCTACCTTTACACTATACCTCACAGCCAAGTCAGAGCCCAGGGGGAACGGCCCACAAGTGGTCCTCTTTACCTGAGAGACACACACACACACACATACACATACTATATTCTCAGACACTAATCAGATTTTATTTTTTCAAGACAAGAAAGACAAAAAAATAACATGAAAAGGAAGGGATAGAATAAGAATAGGCACAGACCGTTCTGGTTTGGAAAAGCAGGAGGCGCTGTGATTGATACGGTTGGAGGGGTGGTGGCGGCGGGGAGGGGGGGGGGGGGTCGGGCTTGGGGCACATGTATAGATATGGGTGCCATGATTGGTTTGCTGCCAACGGTGGCAAGGGTCAAGCTGCTCCCTGCTCTTTGTTGTTGTTTTCCTCAGAGTCACTGTGTTGTATCCCGCTCTCTCCCATGTTTCATTATCCGGTGGGGGAGATGGGAAGGGCGCAGTGAGCCACAGACACCGAATTCTGATTAAATCTCAGTTTTTTTCCCTTTTGTTTGGTTGTTTTATTAGGATGTATTTAACCTTCTACCTCTCTTTGTTCTGCTGAGAACACGCGTTTGTCTACACAGAGTCTTAATTAATATTCAGGAGTGACATTATTTTACAAACCTATAAAATGGTTATGCTAAAATGACATCATTTGGCTGCCAAGAAAGAGAAAAACATGGCTTTAGTGATTAAAAATTTGGGAGAACTAATTAGTCTTATGGGAAGTCCCAAGCGGAACAATGAGCAGTAACAAGTTATTATTAGGCCTGTGTCATCAATTATTAACTTTATGTGTAAAAAGAAGACAGAAAATGGATTTTTTTTCCCAAAAGTTGCAGACTTTGGAGAGAATTAACTGACTAACCCAGTGGACCACAAGCTTGAAAGCGGTCAGGAATTTTTACCTACAGCTAGCTGTTAGCATCATGTTACTCCTCAATGCCCTGTGGGATGTACTTTATGTAGGCATATAGTATTAGTCAACTGTTATTTTAAATGACAATACTCCAATATTGTAGTGAGATTTCCTGGGAGTGTTACTCATTGTTATTCCATGCTAAACACCATATCCAGCCCTGGTCCTACAGTGTTGCTGTAAAATCCCAGGTCCTGTGTTTGTGTACAAGCTGCTTTGCAGTCAGCAGTGTGTGTGTGTCCACGGGCGTGTTATTTTAACCCCTGAGGTGCCAGTGCTTCATCCGCTCTGCTCTCTCCTGACAGGTAAGCCCAGGCCATCTCAGCGCTGACATCTGTCAGCAGCGTGGACAGATAGACTCTAGCCTGCAGGACTTTTCGTTTTCCATCATGTTCTTTGGAACAGTGTCGTGTGTGTGTGAGTGTGTGTGTGTGTGTGTGTGTGTAGTAGTAGAAGATGTAGAATATGAGAAGAGTCGAAAGACCATAACCAATAACAAGACTAGAATCTGACTACCTTGACATTTAAAACGGTTGCTCGTTTTAATGTTCTGTAAAAGCAGTCAGACTCAAATTAATTCAGGTATTTGACATGAGCATGTTTAAGAGATACATCAAGTCTCATTTTACCAGTAAAATGAGATGATGGGCATAAAGTCCTGAACCCAGTCCTATAAGAGAAGAGTTTATAGATCTTTAGCTCATCTTCACATAGATATTTTGTCCAGTCAGCTGAAAGTTTTCTCTAAATCCCTATTTTCCCTTTTGGCTGCCATTCCTCCACTCTGCTATACTTTTTACTATATGCATCCCCTCCTCCACCTCTTTACATCCCATTCTATTATCTCCCTCCCTTATTCCCGTTTTTCCATAGCGGCCTTAATGGAGACTCTCAGCCCAGGCGGTTTGGTTCATAGAGCCTGGAAAGGCGCTTGAGCAGTGAATAATTCTGAACATGATAAATCCTACCTCAAATCCAGCCATGAGACTCCAACAGGGTTCCACATGTAATTCTAAGCCCTATTATAGGGCCACTAATACCAGTAGAGGATGGCAAATCGCGGCACAGCCTGCAGCCATGTAAGAATTAGAAATAAATATGCATCAGTACCAGATAAATATAGAGAGCAGCAAATCTGTCCTGTGTATGTCCTTGTATGTGTGTGTGTGTGTCTGAAGCCACAATTTGAAGGCAACGAGGGGAATTTGCAACAGCTCTTTGGGTAATTGATGGATTAAATTCACCAGCTAAGAGGTTGGAGTTAATGTGTGGCATCATTTTGGCAAAAGAAAGCTCAATCAAATGTTTTGGTTCGTATTTATGGAAATGGGTTTTGCTACCGTGTTTAAACACCTAATTTAAGGGCTGGCATCAGGGGTGTCTAGGGCAGACCCAAAGTAGAGAACCTGAGGTCTCTATCAATGGTTTTTATCAATCTGTTTATGGACTTCTGCATTACTACAATACTGAGTAAGTAAGTGGATTGGTATAGCTCTGTCGCCTGGGAAGATTTTCCTGTGCACACTCTTAAGGTTTCAAAGATATACAGTATTTATATATTTTACATATTCTAATATTATAGACCAGACCAGACAAATTCCTCATGCCTGTTTCCTAGAGCTAGGCTTGCTGCTTAGTTGCATATCCATGGACCAGGAGCTCCTCCCACTAGGATATATATGGCAGTTTCTCAACTTCCTTTATTAATGTAGAGAATCTCTCCATAAAGCAGGGAGCCATCCAATCAAAGAGCAGGATTATTGCTCATTCGGTTATCTTCATAATTTACATGGATTTTACTCCCCATTGTCAAACCGTGGCACACTTCTTTTCATTTCTAAACCATGTTTAAATTAGCATGGTTTAGAACACATAAGCTAAGATACAGAAGGATTACAAAACAGCCAGAGCCATCGTACTCTCCAACGTGGTTCCATTTTTACCACAAAAGATGTGTGTCTCTCATGGCGGGCCAGGCAAAATGTCAGCAGGTGATATGATCTGACATTAGAGCATTGGAAAGGCCATTGCTAGCAGCTTTTGATGGACATCACTTGACTTTCCTTCTGAGCACGGCAATTATAAGCAAGGTCAATGGGCTGTTTAGCGCATGCTTCCTGTCTCTCCTAAACACTGAAAGAGCTGCCGACTATCTGGTATGCAACATATGTTTATATGGTTATAGATCACTTGTTTTGTTATAATGGAAAGAAACTGCTTTATCCTCTTATTGCATCAGTGCAACCACCGCAGTGCGGCACCTTATAGACTCTCCACTTGTTGCTTTCCACCTGCGGGCACGTATTATTTCCTGCTGGGCTCATACCCGCCATGGCAGTTACGTTTTAATTAAGATTTATATTCAATAAGAGACCCCAGTTTAAACTTCAAGTGCCCTATTAGATCAACCTCCCTCTCTGTTTTGACAGGAGGAGTCAGTGCTGCTCACACTGTAGGCAGATCCACGTCTTTGTTCTCGCTGGCTGGTAGAACACTGTGACACAGTATTTGAAAAGGTTTTGTTGACTTATTAATTACTTGTGTCTTTTCTAAGAGAGCGGCGCGGGGGTGACACGGCATGCTGGGATATCTCTTTAGATGGTAAAAGGGGGGTGCTGGGCTCTCTCTCTCTCTCTCTCCCTCTTCCCTTGCACCGCTCCCCCCATCTTTGGCTCATTGGTTCATCAGGCTTCTCTGTGGAGCACTTAGCCCGGAGGATAAGTTGTGGGCGGGGGTCTGCAACTTTTGATGAATTCATCTGAATACATTTCTGTCTCACTCCTCTATTATCTGACTATTTAATCTTGTCTCTCTCTCTCACACACTCTCTTTTCCACGCACACACTAGTGCTGGCCTATGCTCCATGCCTCAGACTGTGGTTGCTGGTTTAATTGCAGTGGAATTGGCTCTGTCTCTCTGTGTCATGGCTTATGATCATTGCTGAGACTCTTTGAGTGACTTCAGATGAAGTTTGGCTCTCAAATGTCGTACAGACTTTGCTATCAAAGTTCTGTCTCAACTCCAGGTACACTGTGCAGATGATTTAAGGAGGAGCTGATCAATCGTACTCAAACGCGTATAGCTCATTGTTATACTGTACATTTAACAAGTGGGAGCTGTGAGCTCAGGAAACCAGGGCAGTTGATGTGTTTACAGACACCTACGGGCCTATCAGTCGAACCAGCTGAGACCTAGTCACCCAGAGAGAACCAAGAGCTGGCTTTGTTGATCCCGTACCCACACAGGGCTCGCATCCTTGGGCTTGCCCCCGCGCGCCTCTCTCTCTCCGTCTCTCCCATCCCCTCCCCTACCCTCTGCTCTCCTTTCCCCTAACCTCCCCGGAGCTCGATCGGGGGAGATGATTAAGACATCAAAAGCCGAGCCTCGCTGTAGATCAAAACCCAGGGCTGACGGGCGAGAGGCTGATCCCACGTAGACTTCCGATGCATCCCCGCAGTCGGAGATTTGCCGTTCCCAGCAGCTCTCCTGCTCCGCACCATTAGTATCTCCATGCCAATCTGAGGCTCCCCGGGGCTCGACATGTAGCCAAGGATGAGTCAGGCCTGCGCAATCAACCCCATCCACACAGGCAGGTGCTTTAGCAGTGAACTACGGTGGTGTGTGTGTATGTGTTTATCATTGCTCAAGGCCCTCATTCACCCCCACTGTTTTTATCATCCCCAACACCGAACAGCAGACGCCCTTTTACGCTCTGTCTATCTGCTCTTCTCCTCTTTTTGTTTTCTCCGTCTCCTTCGCTCTCTCCCTCAAGGGGCTTTAGTTCATGTGATTCCATGCTCCAGCTTTAGCTCAACTTTGCCACTTGGCAATATTGAAAGTGTTTTTTTTTTCACCCACTTCTTGTCTCTCTGTTCCCCTGCTGTTAAAGTGACGATAAAGGGAACAGAAAATACATACAGTATCAAGAGATAAGACTATTCCCTGCTTGTGAAATGCTTTACTCTCCTAGGTTCCATTGAGGAAGCATTACTGGAACAAGGTGTAAGGACCAGGACAAGTTGTGGAAAAATGAAAAGATATTGTTGCCATCCAGGCATGGAAAAATAAAGGGCGGGAATTTGGAACCCATTTAACCAAGGGGGTCAAATATAATTGTAATGCCCAAAAACATGTTTGAGAGATTAAGCTGAAATAAGAAAACACATTGTGCAAACCATGCTTTATTATTCCTTGTGTAAAATGGCTATTCCAGGAAATATTTTCCATGTTCACAGTTCATGCTGATGTCATGGGGAACACTGGCCACAGGAAGGCTATTAATGTCGCTGGAAACACAATCTATGAATAGCCTCAATATCCCTGAGGGATATAAAATAATCTGCACCTCACAAGTGCACGCACAACAAACATCCTGACCAATGGGAGCATTAGCACATACACAAGTATACTCATACGTACACACTGGCAGATACAGTAACAGTACATAGATGTGATTAGGCATGGCAGACACCATTGAAATGACACCATTGCAATTAACGTTGATTTGACATCTGTGCTACAGAGCTGAAACTCTGGCTGTATCACTTCTTTACCTTACACGTTAATTTACAGGATTAAATATTCCATTGGGTTGCTCTATTTAATGAACAAAATTGATTTTTTATCTTTCAACCATTGTGACTTACTGTTTTTTTAAAACACACATACTGCTTGCCATTGCAGGCTTTGTGTGATATAAACATGACTATAGATAGCCTATAGCAAATGGAAGCCAACAGAGGTTGAAAGGTTGGTTGATTAAATACAATATCACTTTACGACATCCCTCCATTCATTCATGAATTCATTCAGTAGGAATTTTACTATCAGCATTTGAGGCACTGTTATAGTTAGCCAGTCAGCCAGCTAGCCAGCTATCCAGTCAGCTGGTGAGTCAGGACCTGGGGCTAAGCTCATTAAGGCAGGACAGTCCTCTCCTCTCCTCTCCATCCCTCTCTCTCTCTATTCCCCCACCTGAGGGCCAACCCCCCCTAACTGTCGGCCCCCTGCCTTTAATTGAGTTCTCACTCCTCTTTATTTTACTGTCAGCATTATACCCTTCTCATTGTCCCTCCCCCTATCGGCTCTTTCTTGAGCCCCTCTCCTCTCCTTTGGCTACCACCTTTTTTGTTATTTCAGAGAGTAGGCACTTTCTCCATATTAAGATATGAAATTCATTTTGACACAGGGCTGGAAATAAGAGTGGAAACGGCAATATCTCCTATATGTTCAACTCTCACTCTCTCTCTCTCTATCTCTCTCTCTCTCTATCTCTCTCTCCTTACTCATCTTTTTCTCACTCTATCACTGAATCCACTCTTTCGCCTCACTTTCACTTTGAGCCACCTGGAGAGTGTCCCGTGAGGTATAAGGGCACGCTTGCCCCAAATCACATTTTCATAAAGATTGCAGCATGTGAATAATCCAATCCCCACCTCTTTCAGGATTTGCATCTGTGGGGAGGGGGATAGAGGGATTGAAAGGAAGGTATAGAGAGAACAGAGCAAGTTAGCGAGAGAATGTTAAAGACGAAAAAAGGAGAAATAAAGTAAAGGGAGAGGAGACAATGACAGAATGACAGAATGACAGAAGACAGTGACATCCAGACAGAGGGCCTGTAGCACACTTCAACAACAATATGAATCCCCCCCCCTCCCTGTCCAGCCCTACTCTGCTTACTCTGCCTACTCTGCTTACTGACTGGACGGCTACGATTAGACCAATGGTTACATCTGGCCACCGGCCCAGAACACATTTACATGGCCGGTAACTCTTTGGCCACACGGACGGCTGGCCCAGACTGCCTTATAGTCTGCCTTCTGCGAGATGATATGACGCAATTGGATAAAGACCAGTATTAGGCTGAGCAAATGTGCATACATGCATTTGGACTGATTGTGTTTTGACCCCAGGGATGATGGCGTTAAAGCATCGCTGGATTGGATTACAGTCCTGGGGGGCTCTGTTAACCTTTAAGGAATACTTCACCCAAACACAGTGTATGAATTACTCACCCCTTACAGCCTGAATTTCTTTCTGATAAAATGGAGTTGATAGGGGATGAAAACAAAAATCGACATTCCTTTACAACCTTATTCCCATGTCGTGAGCGGTGAGTAATAAATTGTGTATTTATTTTCTGTGTAAATTAAAAGTTCTTCTTTGAGGCTGCTGGTTGTTTTGTAAATTTGTTTGTATCTTTTTTTTCTCTGTGCTGTCTGAGCTACCAATACTTGGCTGAGGTCTATGTTTTCCTGTAGCTGTTTTTGTAACATTTTAGTGCGTCATTAAGTCTCACACACACACACACTCACACACACACACACACACAAACAAACACACTGATGAAAAACTCTGGCTGTCAGACATGGCTGAATCAGGACAGGTCAGCCACAGCACACTGCTGAGAGGAAGTCTGGCTCACCGCACACATGCACTGATACATACATACACACACACACACACACACACAGGAAAGCCTTAAAGTTAACATTCAGTCATGCAAGGGAAGGATACAAAAACATGTGTGCACATGAGCGCACACACACAGTCGTACCTACACAAACACACACACACACAGCCACCCAGAGTACGTGCACCATAGCGGCCAAGTCCTCCAATCTAATTTGTAATCTAATAAATCTGAAAAAGCAATCAGCGAGAGCCAATGGCTATTCAACTTAACCCCCATCGTCCTCTCCGACTAGACTGAGATAATTGTCCTGTAATGTGGTGGAGAGGCCGAGGGGGAGAAGGAACGAAGAAGAGAGAGCGGAGGAGAGAAAGGGTCAGGGCCCATCTCCTCACTCAAAATAGCCTCTAAATGTGCAAGTGCAAGACTCCCATTATTAGGTCCTTCCAAGTTGACAGGGAGGTGACCGAGGCCTGTTTATGCTTCCCCCGCCGATATTTGGAGTGAGGGACCGCGGCAAGATGGGCAGAGCGAGAAAGAGAGGAGGGGAGTGAGGAAGAGAGGAAAATAAATTAGCAGGATGGTCCAGGAAGTGCAAGGCAGGTAATTGCATTTGACAGTCCGGTCTGCCACACAGTTAATTTGAGCCTGAGCCCAGGTCTGTTCCACTATAGCACACCGTACTTATACGCGGCACAATCTGCCTGCATAGGTACATGCCCAGACACCGTATCTCTCTCTCTCTCTCTCTCTCTCTCTCTCTCTCTCTCTCTCTCTCTCTCTCTCTCTCTCTCTTTCTCTGGCAGTGGAATTATGTCGTCAGCGCGATATACTGAACAGCCTTGAATCTCCTGGTGTGGGTGCACACTCCATGTCCTTATTTTCCCTATAGTTTAATTTTTTTTTTCCCACTGAGAAATATTGAATTTCGGGCAGGGTGATAGTGTACCTGTCAGTGATAGGGCGTCATGTTTAACTCCCTCTGACAGGTGGACCATTATATCAGCAAGGGGAAATAATCCCTCTCCTCTTTAAGACCAACACATTTAGACTTTCCTGTTGGTTGGTGCAGGAGGACGGCGGTTGAAGACCTTCTTACCTCAATCTGCTCTCAATGCTTAATGAAAGATATACTTAAGAAAGATGATTGCTTTTTCAAAGCACACGGTTTCCCCTCCCTTTGTGGAAGAGAGTTTGAGTAAACTGGAGCGAAGGTATAATAAACTGTGCATAACAACGCAACAACTCACAATATACTACAGGGTTGCAATAACTACAGGTAGTATGTGGTATGTGGTCTTTGTTTTGTCTTTACACTGTAGTGGTCCAAATGTAGTGTGTCATTTATATAATGCACTGTGTGTTTTAACTTTATCGTAGACGCTATTAAATTGTGGTTTCAAGGAAAACAATTTAGGAAGGAATCAACCAACAAAGAGGAATGATTTTAATGTCTAATATTTTCATCAACTTTATAACACAAAATGTCCTTTTCAACACCATTTATGAAAACATCTCTACAAACTGTACCTTGTGGTGCGGTTAAGCCTGTAGAACTTGCAGTACACTAATCCAATTTGCCTCCACTGTCCCACCCCTGTGTTAAGGTTGGGGATGCCCAGTGGGGCCTCACTGTACCACAGATGACATCAACCCCTCTGGTCCCCCATCCCTGCAACCACTTGACATTTCTATCGACATTTCCCACAGTGCTCTCACATTAAAGGGTGTGACATTTCATTTGCACACAACGCTGATTAAAATACACCCTTATGGTCTCAAGGAAAGGGTGATAGGCCATTTGTGTACCCTGAGCTTTGGGAAATTGAGAAGGGGGCAGAGGAAAAAACTTCAGATGTGCCGATGGACGAAATAAGGACAAAGCCCTTAACCAGTGTCCTTTCATAGGGCCTATGATAGAATAAAACAAGATTTATTGGATTAACCTCACCCTGTAGTAGTGCGGATAGATTACAATTGAAGGGGCGACTAGAATGTTGTACTTCATGTAGGCTATAACTGTTGAATGGCTAGCTATTTCAACAGGGTTTTTGTGTCATTGATAACATGATATAGCAAGTTCCTTGGTGAGCATCTGACAGTGTCTCTTGGTGCCATGTAAATCATAACAAATGAATCCTGGTTAGGAGGCCATAGTCACTCAGGGTCCATCAGTGGCAGGTCACATTTCCGTCTTTGTCAGGCCACCTGCACAGGACTGCTGTCTGCTGATGTGTTAGCCTCAGCTGTGCTTGTATAATCTGACTCCAGGCCAGGTCTCACCTGCCAGCTCATATCGGGTCCCCCAGCTGTACACTGGCCTGGGGCCTGTCACTGATGGGGAGCCTGTCGTCCAGTCTAAACGCCTGACTTCCAAAGGCATTCACTGACATCCACGCTGCTCTGTCTAAAACAGCTTGTGACAGGTCGTTGAAATGTTTATCTGCACTCGCTTTGGGTTGCTTGTCTGTCTGTCTGTCGCACAACATGATGGTCGGTGTTTAACCTATATGACTTATTAAAAAAGCACGACGCTTGTTTTGCAAGTGAATATATGCACCTGTTTAAACTCTGGGAAAGTGTTATTTATTTATTAAATTTTTTTGTCAAATTTTCTGTTATAAAGATTCCCAACATAGTAAATGTTATGTCTGTGACTAAATATTAACCAAGGTAATTCACCTTGTGCTCTTGAGCTGAGATTAAGTGGCAGTGAGATAACATGCTGACCGGCGTTGCACCCATTTTCACTGCACGCTGCTTAGTATGTCATGACATCTGTAATTCAATTATAAGAAATTAGCGCAGCTGGAAATGTATAGCCATAAAATGGTCATTTATGGTATATTTTATCCTCAAGCAGACAAGAATCTAGAGAAAAGTAACATAGTAACCTAATTAAAATCAGTTGATATAATACCCAATGACCGCTCAGTTGTTAAACTAGGGAAGGTGCATAGGTTAATCATAGCCTGTGAGCAGTTTCATGTAATTGAGCCATAATATAATAATTAGTTCACTTTTACTCAAACGTATCTGTGTCAATAAAAAATATCCCGTATGCCTTGGATATCAAATATATCAAGCCAAACTAAACATGCACTATTCATTTTCCTGACCCACAAACTGCACTAGAACACAAGACATTGGTGATGGCAGTTTGATATTGCCACAAGCTGTTTTATCATTGTCACATATTACAGACAAGTTAATTTAGAGACAATTATAAGCTAGTTGACCTTCCACCTTATGTAGTATTTCTGTAATTACTGTAAAGACAGAACTGTCCCACTTAGTTACACCAATATAGCCAAGAGGTTGGATTATTTTATAATGAGCAAATTCAACAATACAGTACATGACGGGACGATTATAGCTGTCGCTTTACATCCATTGAATTTAAGGGTTTATTTAATTCATTTGTACATTTTTATTTAATTAGTTTAAGTAACTACGGACAACTTTTGACTGTTTTGCCGCGCAGTGACATCTTTTGTTGAAGATAAGTATAAACTGGTTAAGGCACAACTAACACTGGTTTTGTATCACCAGATATTTTTAGGGATTATCTGACTCGGATAATGAATGGGAAAAGGAGGACTCCCAGGGATCAACCAAAACACAGATAGCGTCATCCTTCACTCTATACCACACTGTACAACCCAAACTCAATTTAATATCATTATCATTATAGTAACAATCTTGTCCATAGAGGCTTTAAATGTAATTTGTAAACATTCCTTCTCAACTGGGAGACTTGTATACCCTGTTATAAACTGGTCCTGTTTCGTGCCACGCCATCGCATCCGGCATAGGCAGCCATGTGGCCAGCAGTGGGCTCCAGCTACAGTACAGATATCACACTGTGGCATCGGGTTATGGAGATGACAGTTATATCATCAACGCCATCGGCCCTCCTCACTGAAACAATTTGCGGTGTCTACAGGGGCAGACACAAACAAACAGTTTTTCCCTGATATTCCCATCGTCAGGCCGGGCTCTCTTGCCAAGCCAGAGGGGAGGAGAGAGAGAGAGAGAGAATAGGAAGACAGTAGAAGTGAATGATAGAGCAGAATAAGATAAGAGGGTGAAATAGGAGGGTGGTGGAGAGAGAAAGAAAGAGAGATGGGGGAGAAAGGGCCTAAATTGGGAATCTATTACTGAGGCGTGGGTACAGCAGCCCCTCTCTGTCTCCCGTAAACACACAGAAATGTGTTCAAGTGCAGGGGCTTTATAAGTTTCCCTTCTCCAGAGTAATGTGCTTTGAATGGCTGGTAAAATGGGACTGGGAGAATTTCATTCGCGCTGCCTCCCCAGGCGACTCACCTTTGGCCCACCGATGATATGAGCCCATTTTTATTTTTTTCCCCCACCTTTACTCTCCCTCGTTCCCTCTTTCCATCTCCGAGGCTGATAGGGAGGAGGAGAAATAAATGGAGGCCAGTGGCACGGCTGGGGATGGAGGGATGGAAGAGGGGGAGGAGGACCGGCAGTGTGGGGGCTTATTTGTTTAGTGGAATGAGGCAGGTGCGTTATCCGGGGCTCAGATTAGCTCATCTATGCTAAATGCCACGCTATGGGAAGTCACGGCCGTGTCACAGGAAGTACAGGGGCCCATTTTTCTCACTGGCTAGTACTCGCTTCAATCACTGGATCTGTTCTGTTGCCAGAACATTATCTAGAGCTGTGTGTGTTACTGATAGATCCAGCCGGTCACTAGCTTGCCTTTTCACTTAGCTCTCTAAAGCTAACGATATAGACTTGTGAGAGTTCTTTTTTACCCTGCCTGATTCACTTACATATTAGCTAGCGCTTAAAAATAATAATTCAGATGTAAACATTACATCTCAGGTGGTGAGAAGTTTTGCTGGTACTTAACCCCTTGGTCCTTGTACACCAAATTAGGTTGACTGAGAGACATGAGCCTGTTAAGGTCCTCACTTTGGCCCCTATGCTAACATGAAGTCGTGAAGCAGTGGTTGTTAGGACTTTCAGCACCCACTTAGACATGACTGATGGACTTAAAGGCGTGGTAACCCTAGACACAGAAAAATATCATAGCTACAGAAAAACATTGGCCCTGTTCGAATTAACTCAGTGTTATCCAGTTGATGAAAGTCTGTGCCTGAGGACATGCTATCCTCTGGATGTATACACACCTAGTCTATACCGTTGAAGGCCTTTTAGGGTTAAGCTGCAGTTTAGAGAATTTTGGTCGGGATCATGTTCACGTCATACTTGACCCTGTAGCTTAGCACCTCTGATCTACATACACTGTGAATGATATCTGTCTTGAACTCTGTGGAAAATAAAAAATTGCGGATGCTTGAGTTTGTGAGAAATGAGTTCCGACTACAACCTTCAGTCTTCACTGTCGCTGCCGAGTTGTTTTTTTAATACCACTATGGGCTAGAGTGTTGTGCACTTTTAGTGACCTTTTGCTAGCATCAACCTGCCTTTATTTTTATCACATAAAAGCGTACAGAAAACTCGGCACCCACATTAATCGATTTTCTAAGAACCATTCTTTCGTGTTTGGATGTGTTTGTTTGCTTGTTGTTTTCACCAGTTGAGTAATGATTCTGTGTGTGTCCTTATAGAGAGAGAGCTAGAGAGGACAGCAAAGATAGAACATGAACAGACAGAGGCATGCTAGGCTTTTTGCTTGGTGTGTTCTGTGTTACAGAGTCCTTTTTTCGTCCTTTAGATTGGAGATTGCTCACTATGGAGTGTGTCATACTATCTAAGAGCCTGGCCAAGCCGTGAAGTCCACCGCCTATCCTTTACTGCCTCATGAGGAACATTTTAAGAGTTGTAGACTGGAAGAATGTGTGTGTATATGAATGTGTGCATGTATAACCTATAGTTCATGTTCATGTCAGAGGGTCACAGTCTGCATTGTTTCTCACCTCCTTTTCTTGGAGCTCGCGAGCCTGGCTAGGTGTGTGTGTGTGTGTGTGTGTGTGTTTCCTCAGCCATTAGAAGACAGTGGGTGACACTCCTGTGATGGCACCAGCCAGTTCTGCGGTGTTGAGAGTAAATGGAGCAGCACTTCACAAACATCAAATCCCCTCGGGTCCTCTATCCACCCTCACCTGCACCCACTGCCTTTTCATTTGTTTTATTTACATAGCTGTCTTTATGAGCTTTAATCTGCACGTCTGCTCATATAGGGATCCTAATAGCTTCTCTCGCCAGACATTTGGAAGTGTGTGCGCGCGTTTGCGTGTGCGTGTGTGTGTGTTCGTGTGTATCCATATCGTTTATATGTGCATTTCTTTTCAGCCGTCTGCCGTCTGCGCTGTTGCGTGTGTGTGTATAGATGCAAATCTCGCTCTCCTTCTATCTTGAGAGAATAAAGCAGCACGTTCCCAGAGGGCTTTAGTGTTCTGTGTCGACAATATAACCTTCCCCTTTCTGCGTTCTCCTTCCCCATACTCTCCTAGCACTTATTTTCCCCTTTTTCCGCGTGTGTGCACGTGCGTATGTGATTGTATTTGTACCGTGCTAATACATGTTCCTTTTGGATATGCATTTAATTTATATGCTTTTAATGGGAGTTTTATGTCAACTGTTTCTCTACATATCATAATACCAATTTTTTCACTTGGACTGCATTGCATAGGAGCAATATATAGTAAAATTACATAAATAAACTCAAAAAACATTCCAGAGAACAGCGGCCAAGTAATAAACAGACACATTTATGTTCTTTCACTTCCGTGGCCTCTCTCCCAGCCACTATACCCCCTTGGACCAAACAGAAATAGGTCCAGCTTAGGGCCATAATTGGTCTTGATCCTGGGGCTGCAGGCATATTCCAGTGGTGGGCCTGGATAGGGGGCTTGTTATGTGTGAAAGGGTGGCAGGGGAAAGCCTGGCCAGTAATTAACAGTGTGCAAGGGACTGTGGAGGAGGAAATTTAAAAGTGAATGGGGGAGGCCAGTTCATTCTGTGGCTCTGCTCTGCCTCTCCCTCCGCCTTCTCTGTTTCTCATCTATTCAGGCCTGCCTGTTATTGGAGCTGATGGATTTATAGAGATTTTCACACTTTTCGAAGTCGGGCTGGCATTGTGAATTTGTTTTCAGCTCTCTTTTTGTTTCTGCAGTCCTTCACTCCCTCCCTCCCTCCCTCAATTCTTCCCATGTGCAGATCATGCATTTCTTCTCATCAGTGGCTTTTCACAATAACAACATATTACTTATTTTATTTTATTTATATATTTTATATTTCATATGTCACAGATTTTTTTATTCATGAATGCGAGAATGAAATAAGGAACATGGAAGTTATAGGTTAGTTAGAAACAACTAAGAAATTTCATACTGCAGCATATATTCGACAACAACAACATACTGTATTACTATTGCAACAGCTTAGTAATACAGCTAAATTACTATTATAATATACAGTATATCTGTCTGTTGTACCCAGGCATTAACTACAAACATTCCAATTTACTGTATGTTTGTGTGACCACTAAATCATACATATTTTATTGTTGAATACATCTCCTCTCCTCTCCTCTCCTCTCCTCTCCTCTCC
>JAOEHI010000024.1:3211499-3221522 GCA_025447815.1 Percopsis transmontana
TTGTGTGACCACTAAATCATACATATTTTATTGTTGAATACATCTCCTCTCCTCTCCTCTCCTCTCCTCTCCTCTCCCCTCTAGTCAGGCTGGGTCCAGACTAAACATGTTTGTCTGAGCGGGCTGTTTAGAGTGAGCAGGCAGACAGACAGGAAGTGGGCTAAGCATTGAGAACTTCCCTGACAGCCCCAGAGATAAATGGACCCACGACTAAATGAGGGAAAGAGAGACCTCAAATGAGCCGTCACAGGAAGCACCCGGTATTGGGTTAAAAACCTAAAATATGTGTGTGTGTGTAGGAAGGGGGGGGGAGAGAAGAGTGTATGCGTGTGAATGTGTGAGTATATGTGTCTGTGTGTGGTGCTGGGGTAACAGGTGGGAGGTATGCTGGTCTTGGTTAACAAGACTGTTATTGTGTTGTTCCGTCCTGCATGACTGACCGTCGGCTGTGCAGGGTCATTCTCTTGACCCCCCCCCCACCCCCCCACCCCACCCCCCACCCCCCGAAAAACCAACACACCGGCCCATGCGTGAACGCATGGACAGTCTCACATGCATATGGTCACAAGGACACACCTATTCACACACACAAGTATGTCGGCTGGTGGTCTGTAATTGAATTGGGACCCACTCTGTGATGTTTCCGATTTGGTGGCCCGAAGCTCCCCGGTGGAACGGGCATCTGTTCCCCTTTTTTCTGTGCCACAGAGCTGTTGGAGGCTAAAGCTAGTGTAAGACATGGCTGAAGAGGATCACGAACACACATGACCAGCCCCCCGCCCCCCCCCCACACACACACCCACACACAGGTGGCAACCTGTACTGCAGCATGCTAGGGGGGGGGGGAACGCAGACAAACAGAGAAACTATGTGGCCTTGGTGCTGTGAAAACACCCCCGTACCTAATGGTACATATCCAGTCATTCACACACCACAGAGGCTCTCCCTCGCTTAAGCACATGCAACTGTAATTGCTGTTATGAGGGAAAACACAGCGTTGTGGAGAGGTGAGATTTACACCGTGAGAAACACGTGATGCACTATGCACACATCAGGAATGGTTCCCAGCAGTAAAAATGAAATGTCTTGTTAATGCCGAACCGAGAGGCAACACGCGATTCCCGCTGAAAGGATAATGGCATTGTATAAAATAGCACTCGCAAAATCAGAACATAAACTTGTGTCGGCTATCGTTATCACTGCCTGGTATTTGTGTTTCATCTAATCAAAGAAAAATGAGTGGAAAATATATGAGCATTGGATTAATGAGCTGTTTTTAATGGCATGTTTTCCGTAACATAAGATAAAATAATCTTAAACAAAATAAATCATAGTATGATTAAATAATGTATTTACCCAGCCAACTTGATGGTTCATTTACTTACTGTAAGTTGGTTTAGGTAAAACCTGTAAAACTGTACAGTATATTTAGATAGTTATGATATTTTAACTTTAAGAAGGTTGTCTAAATTCAGTGGCAACAGTTTGAGTCGCTTCAGAGAAACAGACCACACAGAATTTATGCTAACAGTGAACACGGACATTTTTGTGGACATGGTCGATACGGGACTGATAAAAATTTAAAAAAACAAAGCAGATTAACCTTGCCGGAGTTCACATAAGGTTGCATCTCACGCCATTCACAGTGTACACTAACACATTGGAGGATGTGGCATGGACGCTATGGCTATGGCTCAAAAAGCAGAGCTAATGTTACTTTAGGCTAGCAGCTGAAACAGCTTGGCCCAGAAAATCTATCTCTGGTTTCACCTCTCGCTGTTGTTGGGCTTGTTTTTGGTGGTGATTGCCACGCTCTAGGGCTGCGGTTTCTCCCAAATGTTTTTTGGGTCATTATTGTCCAGTAAACTGTCTTTACCCGTTGTGTCTAAGCCTGAAATGTGATGCCATTTTTGATGAACTGCTGGGCTGAGTGTTTGGACACACATTGTGCGCACACACACACACACACACGCAGAACATCCACTGGCGATAGAAGCTGTGTGGGCTTCAGATAAGGTCTCGAGGGGTATCTATGTATGCACAGGCTGCACCCCCGACCGGCTTATGTAAGACCTAAGTCAGACAGATTGGTACCAAGACAACACTTTATCCACCATCCATCAGCCGCTATATCAGCAAGAACAACGTACAGTATGAAAGCAGGCATTGTACTGTAGTCCTGGCTGACTATGTCGCTCCCGTGGTTTTACATCATTGTATTATGTGAAGTCTCATAATTTGAGAGATGAAGGATGTAGACTCACTCCTTCTGGGTGTTTACAAGCACTTGTGTTTTCTCTTATTGGATATTGGCTGTACGGACTATGCTTGCTATGCTGACTGCAGTGTCAGTGTGATCTGGGTTGGTGCAATTTATCTTTAATTCACAAGACATACTGTACTTTTCGACAGTGGTAAGATACTGGATCAGAAGGAAGCAACATTTCCCACAGGTTGTAGACATTCCAGTAGAGCTCAAATGTGTGCAGTTTTTTTACATTTTTTTTTACAAACATACAGTACAGTGTGTATATGTATTTTTGTGTATATATACAGTGTATATATAATAAATAGATATATATATATATATGACATTAACCAAAAAACAATCAATACCAATAAAGAAGGTTTTGTTGGAAGTGATGCAACAAGCTTTCACACAAACATATAGGCCATGTTTTTCCTCACGTGTTGTGTCTCATGTCTTGTTCATGGGGAGAAACACCTCCTGGCCAGGGTATAATTTCATCCTGGCTATCCTTCGAAAAATCAGGTCAGTGGATGAGACTAGCATCACTTGTGAAACGCTAAGAGCGGGTTTTCGGTTCTAACAGACACGTCTATAAATGTGCTATAAATCCTACTAACCAGCCGCCAGCCGAATTTCTGGCTGAGCTGAAACGTATTTGTGGTCTCAGTTAGGCCAAAAAGTAAACGGTGTTTAGCACAGCATGAGGTCCGGCTTAAGCACTCTAATTAGCTCTGAGAGGAGACAAAGACGTAAACAGGGGGACAGAGAGGGATATAGCCCAGGGGGAAATGAAACGGGCTCAGGCAGAAGCCTGAAATTGATTAAAAAAAAATATAGAAAAAGTTATTAAATTGATTGATTTAAAAAAACAATCTACTCATTTCTTGTCGTGATCTTTTCCAGGGACCTGTGGATTAAAACGGGTTCAGGGTTTAGAGGGCAGCCATGGAACATGGGGTCAAAAGTCAGAGGGCAAATAAGGCCTCTGCATTCCAACTGACCACTGCCTTGCTCAACACACACGCACGCACACATCCACATTCATACATTATATTTCCCAAAGAATGTACATACGAAAAGGGTATTTTTTTATTATGCACAATGTATTGCTAAAATAGCATGGTCCGATACCTATAAAAACACCAAAGAAGGAAATATTGCGTTCGCAAGATGATCGAATATGACTGTGTGTTGTAATTTCATCATAAATGCTTTCAGAGTACCTTCATAGCTTGAATCAACATGGGTTCGCAGGAGAGCCAGTTTGCTTGGACTTGTAATAAAGGGATATTTGTTCAGAAGTCTCTGGCGGGTTCTTTATCTGTTGTGGCCTTGGGTTTAGACGTTTGCACACTGGGAAACTATGCATATGGTCTGGGTTCTCCCTGTGTGTGTGTGTTTGTGTGTGTGTCTCTGCATTTGTCTATCTGAATGTTTGTATTTGCTTAGCAATGTTCCCTGTTTATTATGTGTATACATTCCACTGTCTATAATTTAACTACAGGAAACAAAAGAAATTATAATTTTGCAAAATCAAATGCCTTCAATATACCAAGGGTTTATTTTGGTCACATTCTTCAGCCAACTGCCGATTGGACACACGTATCATACAGTAGCCTACTGTTGAATGGCTGAACATGTTAATGTATAGGTTCTGATATTCATTATTTATTATTATTTATTCATTAGTGTTGTTTCTCACCCATGCAAGACACCATGTGTAACTGTATAAATCATTCTGTTTGCTTCTAATAACATGGAATCATACTGTACATATTTTTCCATCTGCAGTTTTTCCGGGTCACATTCCACGTCGGCGTTTAAATGAGGGGATTTCATGAGCTCAAATATTTGTAAAGGCATTGTTTTTCATCTATTCATATTTCTCCTTCTCTTTCTTGACAGGGCTCGTCTGCGTTTCTTGAAAAAGAAAAGGCCGGTAAGTGCTGATTTTTGTCTCCTGTACTGTGTGTTTACATGTAGCCGCAGATTATGGGTTGGATTATGGGTTGCTTATCGGTTGGTTTTGATGACAGCATTTAGTCATTTAGCCAGTTAACCATTGCTAACTGCTGGATGCTAAAAAAACATACTTCCATTGACTTCCATTGACAGGAAGACCTCGTCCTGTAGGTACATCTAACATGAGTTGGAGAATGGGGGGGAATAAGGGAAGTAGAGGAAAGAGGGAAGGGGAGGGGAGGGGGGGGGGGGGGGGATGGAGGAGAGACCATCTTGGATGGTCACATGATGGACTAGATAAGCTTAGAGACATCTACTGCACCATCTCATCCATCGCTTTCGCCAAGATAAGAACCAGACTGGAGGGAGGGCTTGTTCCCAAAAATGAACCCCTACGTATTTAGCTAGTGGGGGAAAAATGTTTAAAAAACTATGCCTATTTGCTATGTTGGCGATATTGCATGTTGACATTTTACTGTGAATATTGTAAGGGGATATGGATAAGAGCACACGCACGCACACGCACGCACACACGCGCACACACACACACACACACACACACACACACACACACACACACACACACACACACACACCGGCCTCTCTGCCGGTAGACCTCTCTGCCCCCCCCACTACCACCACCACTATCTGCCGTCCACTATCTGCACACAATACCGAAGAGGTGGTTAGACATTGGGGCTGCCATAACCCCCCCACTCCCCCGCTGTCTCTGAGCCTGCTGGGGTTTCGCCCATTGGCCCTCTCTCTAATTACCATCCCTCACTGAAAACCTTTCATGGGAAACGTGCAGCGGAAGTCATTATGTGTGATGTGTGTGCTAGTTTGAGTCAAAATTGTGTGCCACCTTTTGTCAATAGCCCCAATTTTGTTTTACTGGCGGGGGGGGGGGGGGTCCGAAGCTCAAAAAACAATTGTCCAGCTGCCCGACTTCAAGGTGATCAAAATTCCTGGCCATTTTTCTTAATTTAAAACAGTCTGACTTCCTGCAAGCAAGTTATGTAACCTCCATCTCCGGGTGTATGTGACAGGACCCAGAACTATTTTGGAAGAAGGGGGAAGGGGGGGTTTGTCCGGGGGAGTTTTTGGGGGCCACCTAATGGAACACAAAGCCCAGTGTTCATTGCGGACACTTCAAAGCCCTCTCTGTATCTCCGCCATTTAAGCCCCCCGGGAATGTCACATTTGTGACAGCGTTACATCACGCACCATGCCCTGGAGCCTCCTGCTTCGCGGACATGAAAGACAGCTCATTCATGGTTCATTTTACTATCTCCATGGCAATGCGAGCACCCCTGTGACCAGAGCCCGGACTCTGTATACCGGCCCCTGTGGCCAACCTCCCTCCGGATCTCGCCGTACCTTAGTGAGTGGTCCGTGTCAGGGCTACAGAGATCTGACAACATGTTCTTTTATATAGAGTTTTTTTAGGACACTTTAGGCCCAATGAACATCCCCAACACGAAATCTTAGTGGACTGGAATGTCCTGAGAAAAGTCTGTGTCTCTCAAACCGTGATGGTGCCCAAATGGCGCTACACTGAGCTACTCTCCATTAGCATATTGCCCTGTTTGGCTTTCCTGGGTATCTTTGATGTGTTACTTCAAAGGTGTACGTAATTCCCCTTGTGGTTGAAACTGGCATTACAAAAACGTTGTTTGGGTTTGAAAAGAGCATGTGCACTGGCTGGCACTTCTCTCTACTGCTCCCACTACAAAGTTTATAGGTTAGACCGTTCTCTACCCTGCCCCGCACACTTTCCTGTTGTGAAACTGTTGTGTTTCAAATGCTATACCGCAATCAGGTCTGCCAGCACACCATATACAGTAAATCAAGATGACATAACGTTTTCCCCAATTCAAATGTGTATTCCTTCAGTAAGCTAATACTGATGTAAACAGGAATAGTAATTATTCAGTAATGTAGGCTATAGAGGTTGTTGTTTCTACTATAACCCCAACATTCCTTAAATGTCGCTGTTATTGTAACGCAGCCTGTTTGCCTCTGTGACCTCACACGTTAGCATCTTAGGTCTCCACTCACAATTACACCTGTGACTTCCTCCTGGTAGCCTTGCTTCGATGTGAGATCATAGTGTTTGGAGGGCCTTCATCCGTCTTCTCCCCACTTCTACAGTTCTGAACAATGAAACCATTGGTACCCCCTCCCTCTTCCTCGCCCCTTAAGCTGCACCTGAGAGGGCAGCCAGGCCCCCTTGTGTCGGGAGGCCTTGGAGGTGGAGGGGTGGGCGCTTCTGAGGGTGTTGGGAAGGGATGAAAGCAGTGGCTGTCAGCGGAGTGCTTCCCAGTGTCGTCACCGTGACCTAGCAAACATGCCCAGCGGTGCCTTCTATAGTCTGTCCAAGAGGATTTTCACATACAATCCACACCAATTGACTTACAGTATATCCTTGTATTAATGCCTCTCTTTCACTTCTCTTTTTGTTTAAAGTGATATTAAACTCCTCAATACGTTTCCTAATACTCAATTCATCCTGTTTACCACAAAATAATGGTACATTACTGGAACAGTTTTTCTTAACCTCCATTAACTATTTCTCAAAAACTGTTTCTCAAAAACATATCTTAAAAAACAAAAAGGTTGACAAAGTACTGCTTTAAAATGTTATATTTTTCTCTCCAACATGGTTGTTTTTCTATCAACGTTGGACACAAGCTGATTTCAGCCATACTAGAATTCCCACTAATTCCTACATTGTCTGAATAACACCGGTCTACAGTACCTTGACCTGCAGTGCATTCACTTTTCCACTTACATTACAGCACAACAGATAAGTCTCTCCTGCCCTCTCTCTCTCTCTCTCTCTCTCTCTCTTTCTCTCTCTCTATCTCTCACACACACACACATACACACACACTTCCTCCCTCATAGTCACCAACATGAGAGCTTGTCAACACCCTAGCTTTAGATTCCTGGCTCCAAGAACTGAGGCCTGTCTTTTTTTCCTTGATTGTAGCTGAGGTTAGAGACACCATGTAGGGAACGATTTTCCTGATCTAAATATAAACCAGTGGGAATATATAAACACAACACAATAATGGGCATCCACCCGGCAGGAGGCTCAAAGCTAATCTTTCACCTGGACCTGGACCCTCGCAAAGTCCTGGCGCTCTGGCGCTCGCAACGCACGGACAGTTGTAAAACGCAGGAGAGGAGGAGGCCTATAGGCTTCTCGGACCAGAGGAAGTAGTCTTTTACAGCTCTCTGTGGGTCTTTCCCGAATGAGGTGTGTGTGTTCTACTCTACTCTAAGGTTTAAGCCTTAGTTCCTTGTGATTCACCTACCCTGCCTCGTCTATTCTGTCTATCAGCCTGTCTCTCTGACTCCGTTAGTTAGCCCAGCTGGTCCTTTCTTGGAAGTCCCACAGTGAACTCATCACATTTTACGGCTTATATAGCCTTGTACCTGTGCGTGCTTTTGTTTTTTATTTGGCTGATTCTCAGCTGTTCACTTGGGGAACTCCGCATTTAATTATACTTAATCACATACCATTCATCACTGCTCTGAACAATAGCGAAGCAAATATTTTTGATAACCCAACCGAATCTACTGTATGTCTATATTCATAACGTCTGAGGGTGTTGGTTTCTGGAAACCAAAATAATACATGCATGAGTGTTCAGAAATGATGGAATGATGATGATATGTTATGTTGCATTTTAATGTTTGTTTTAATGTTTCAGTTTTGTTTTTATGTGGCATTACCTCAGGTGGTGTCAGATATAAATCTATTTATTTTTCTCCTTGACTGCCCCTGGCGGTCATCCAGAATTCATACAACCGTAGTCACACGCGTAGCTTTCATTTTACCATCGACAATAATAATAATTTCTTAAAGTAAAAGGATTGTTATTGGGAGGAACATCAGACCTTTGATGTGTTCCAACTTGTACGCATCAAACTTCATTATTAGGGCAAACAACTGCTTACTGCGGCGGTGTCTGTGAACCCCTGCTCATCTGCACAACTAATTTAGTTTTCTCTTCATCTTATAAGATGCCTCTTGTATACCATATCTCTAGTCCTGAGAGGGGCCAGAGTTCCACAGTAATTTTCACTTAAAACAGAGAAAGTCACAGTCAATTTACTCAGAATGACTTTCTCTTCTCACTTTTAACCCCCCGCCCCCCGCTGTGTTTTCATCCTGCAGGCAGGTACACGCCCTTTGAGGACATTGGTCCCATATAGATTTAACAAAGCTTCCTTATAGCCTGGAGCTAAGCCAATACCTCATGCCTGATGTTTGCCTTTTCTGTTTCTTGTTCCCGTTTCTTGTTAAATATGACTCATCCCACTTTTTCGCCACCTCGCTGACATTCCTGGCCTCCCTGTCACACACTTTCTCCCAGGCTTCCTGCATGGAGCCATGTGCTATACTGCACTATATGTGGAGTACGTTCCATTTATGCCTCACCTCTTCCACCTTATCAAGGAGCCATAGAAGGTCACTGCTTCTCAGTTTAGTTCAAACTTTATGTTTATTTTTTAATCCATGGGTTGTAAAAACTGTATCCCAGTTTTTTTTTTCATGAAATTAACTGTAATTGGTATCTTGAATACTGAAATTATTGACAATTTTCTTCATTTTCAATAAAGGTCAAGACATTATTTGGTCTTTGCATCTGTGTGGTGGTACTGTGAACAGGAAGCCACTGCATGATGGGAAATTTACAACAGGAAGTCAGCTTGCCTGACTGCGCAACAACAACAAAAGCCTCTCCTATTCCAATAAAAACAAGCAGCCTTTAGAGGGCGTGTGTCATTCTTAGTTTAAACAAAAAATCTTCTTCTGACTGCTGCTTTGACACATAAGTCACGTCTTGGCAAGATGAAGGTCTTGTCAGCATGTCAGATGGACATTGACAGCATCCTTGGACATTGACAGCATCCTTGGACATTGACAGCATGTAGTACAGGGTTGACTGGCACATTCACTTACATGTCTAAAAGTCTTTGTCTATTGACAAAAATGTATGCTGTCGCGAAAGTAAAGCGTGTCACCCTTTTAATCCAAATACCTTTGTTTATGCATGATTCTCAGAAAACAAATATGGGAAGTATGGGAATGGTATTCTGCACCTTCTTCATGGCCAAGTTAACATGGTCCATCCAAGACCCCTCTAACCTGTGCTATGAAATCTAATGCAGCAGCTAGCTAGCTAACGGTTCAGCCCCCTGCCCAGCAGGCCCTCTCACTGCCTGGCTCCCTCTAGATGGGGTAGGGGGGTAAGGGGGTAGGCGGGGCTCAGACATCTCCTGTCTGCTATACCGAGCTTGGAATCGTCTGTGGTTTTGCATATCGTCGGGCGTGTATTCGCAAGTACAGTTTAGCTTTGCCCTCTGAAAAATGCGTTCATGTGACATGCATGTAGTGTGTTTGTGAAGAAACGCTGCGCAGGGGAAGTTGTGATTTGAAGGTTTAGCGTGGGTTTGTGTGTGTGTGTCTAGCTACTGTATGTGTCTCTTGTGTGTGCAGTGTGCAGTATGTGTGTGTGTGGGATTGCGTATGCATGTACATGTATATGCAGTATGTGTGCGTGTGTTTATCTGTGTGTGTGTGTATGTGTTGGTTGTAGTGCGTGCTTCCAGTAAGTGTGTGGAGGTTCATGAAAGTGGGGCAGAAGGTGGGAGTGCCTCTGTGATAGCAGAGTAGGACCTCAAGCAGATGGCCGCATCAAAGCCTCACACATACTCAAAGACGGGGGGGGGGGGGGGGGGGGGGGGGGGGGGGGGGGGGGGGGGGGGGGGGGGGGGGGGGGGGGGGGGGGGGG
>JAOEHI010000024.1:3221622-3236704 GCA_025447815.1 Percopsis transmontana
CGTACAGGTGCATCTAGTTATGTTTAATTATTGTGTCCATTTAAGTTTCCTCACAGCACTCGGTGTTGTGAGTCATTTTTTGCTGTCACGGCCACGTTACTGTGTGTGTGTTTCTCAAGTAAGCATTAAAGCTACGTTTTGTACGCACTCCGTTCCTCCGACTGTCTGTTCCTCTACCCTGGCTCGCGCCTGCACTCGCTACTCTTGAGCGCAACCATTACAGGTATTCAGTATATAATAGTGTCTTTGGTGTCAAGGTGATCCAATCACATCTACGCTACATCTACATCTAAGTCAAATCAATTCAAAACATTAGCAAATATCTGATCTGAGGTTGATGTGGAATTCCAAAATGTAGCTATTTCTTCAACAGTTATCATATATAACAGCACAGTATATACAGTATAATAGTATAAAAGTTTGATCTTATACTACTGCATAATCCTCTACCCTATCCTTAAAATACCAGACAGACATAACCAAAAGTTGAATTATCACTGGCATTTACAGAGTAGCAAACATGCCGGTCATCAGACTACTAAATGTGCATCAGGGCCCTGTTCTCTGTACAGTACTGCTCAAGTAAAACCACATCAGATGACGTCTGATGGCTGTGAGTTCACAGCAGGGCTAATTCAGTTCTTAGAAAGAAAGTACAGGATTGATTAAACAATCATAAACAGTCTAAACTATGATTAGCATTTATATGATTGGCACAATGCATGTTATGGCGTGCATTGTGAAATAATGCAGGGTTTATTTTTTCTGCTGCTGAGAGACGCAACATCTTTTAGAAGGCTATAAGGAATATAAAAATTATTATTCTTATCATAGGTAATACTGCTCAGAATAGAAAATAACAGTTCAATGCACGCATTAAGTATTTAATTGTTAAACACTTTCCATTATTATTGTCGTTAATTAGCCTATATCTTTATATTTACATCACTACATTTTCTACTTACAGTATAATTCCTGATCCCAAGGAGGACGGGCTGCAGGTTATCAATATATTCTACAAATTGATATTAGGACTGCCACTTAGAGAGAGCAATTTGTTCATTTAATACTGTTGTGTTTTCTCTTTTCTGTAAATAGCACCCAAGAAAAATGCAGCTGTTATTGTAATTTGTTTACGAACGAAACAGTATTTAAAGAAAACCTTTCAGGGTTGTCCAAAGGATCTTGGCGATCTTGCAGCCTACATTCTATTTGGAACGCTCTTTTAATTAATGAACCATGTCGATCAGCACCTCTCTAATGAATGGAGCGGTCATGGCTGGGAATGTCTTCCATTATGGAGTAAGAATATATGGCCATGGTATAATCCAGCTAACTTTGAATAAGCCTGCACGTTTGCAGGTTTCAGCTCAAGGACTTGTAGCCATGACAACTGCTCCAAGATCAACTTTGAAGAAATGACATATCCAGCGTCATGTCAAATCGTCAAAAGTTTATTGGCCTATCCATGTACAGAGAACAGGGCCAAGGTGACTTTATTAATTAACTTGACATCTCTATGGACAAATAATACAACAGATCATTTGGCTTGTGCTCTGAAGCCATCTCTGTTGATTATTGAGAGTAATACCATTACTCTACCAAATTCAACACAAAAGAATCCTTCAGTTTCAGTTGGAAGATTGTCCTTGATACTTTGTTTGTTCAAACCCTTTTGAAAACTACGGTAAGTGTAATGTCCATTTCAACTGCTTAAATCAAGGACAATGCCAACACCTTATGAGTCTTATCTATGCTGCCTTGCATGTGTGCCAACAACTACATTCTCCTCATTTAAAGTTTCAACACCCCTCTCTCAGGGTTAAATATGGGTAAATATATCATTGTGGACATGTGGGCAGTGTTAGGACACTCAAAAAGGTCACAAGAGGCTAAAGGATTATTAGTTAGAGACTTTTTAGATAATATACAGTACAGTTAAATTCCAATTCTGGGGATGCCTTCCTTTAGATTACTTTTCATAAAGAATCCAGAAAATATAATAGAAAGGCCTATAAAAGATGCAATAACCAGTATGGGGTTTTGCATTGTGTTGTTTGCAGTGTCAGCAACAAGTGGAGTAAATTATGAAAAGAATGAATAAACAAAAAAAACAAGCACGAGGGATTTTATCTACTTATCTTTGTCTCTGATCAAACAATCCACAGCAATGCAGCATTTGAAATGGTGACAGGTTCAGACCCATACATGTTTAGAATGGGAGAGAGAGAGACAGAGATAAGAGTATTAGTGGAAGAGAGCAGAATAGTTAATTGGCTTAGATCAATTATCACAAATATTCCTCCTTATTCTCATGCTCTGTGTTGCTAATCAGTTTCATGTCATTGTTTGCGCTGGGATTTTCAGAGTTCATGATAAAGCAAACACGACTTTTGACACAACGCAAATGAGTGGAGTACAATCTGAATTTCATGTGCATTGTCTGTTGAGTAGGGCCATTTTAATCCACACTCACATGAAACTTGTCGCATAACGCAATCTTTTGCATGTCAATCAGTTAACTAGCAATGGTGTATCGCAGTTTTAAAGTAACCACAACAAAAGCTAATCTTCCTGTTTTGGGTTATTCTACTGTGGAATATACCTTCGTCTAATCTTCAGTACTTATAAATACTGGTGGAGGACCAATCATTTTGACACAGAAGAGTCCCAAGGTGTACGCTGTGCGTTGTTTTGCGTACCTCCTCGTGGATGAAACAGGTACAAGCGCATGCCTGCGGGTTAACCGCAGTTAGAGCTCCTCTCCCTTCAACGGGCTAATGCTTTATTTATAACTCGCCCACCCCCCCCCGGGTGCAAACCCCGGGTCCCTGCGCGGCCCCTTCCCCCCTCCCCCCCCGCCCCCACAGGTACACCGCGTGCCTCCGCCGCCGTGGCGCGCTAGCTAGCGCACCTTCACAAGGCTTTCCTTTCAACATCCCACCCCTCCTGCGGCTGCATTGGAGAAGGAAGTGGAGGCGAGAGCAAAGACTCGCATGTGATGCGCGCACATACAGTACACACACACACACACAAATCCACAGTGTGCAGAGTGAAGCGGGGTTTCGCAGCCCTGGTCTCCAACGTCTTCGCTCCGCGCGTCTCTCTAGTGGTGGAGGGTAAGAAGCGATTCCCCTCTCCTCCAGCGCCTCTCTCTCTCTCTCTCTCTCTCTCTCTCTCTCTCTCTCTCTCTCTCTCTCTCTCTCTCCCATTCTCTCCCACTGAGCCCAAGAAACACTGCCGAAGAGAGCGAGAGCAAGAGATGTGGAGAAAGACTAAAGAAATCACGGAGGATGGAGAAGACAAAGAAAGAGGGAGGGAGGGGAAGGGAGAGACTGAAGAACGCATGCTAAAGGAGGGAAGGAAGGAAATGGTGTGTCGCTCATTTTTTAAACTTGGAGATGTGCTCGGGCCCCTTCTTCCCCGCTCCCAACCTGCATTTCTGGGTCACTAGAGACATTTAAACTGCACTTATAATTAACAGCTATTTTTAAACAGGGAGGGAGAAGTAGAGCGGTGGTGAGGTACAAAAGCATTAAAATTGCCCCAGATTCACTATTGAATAGGACACATCAAGGCAATATGCTGGCAGATCAAAGTGAGCGAGGAGAAAGGAGACAGGGCCGATCAGCAGGGATAAATTGTTCCCTTTATAATGGCTTAAGAATAGACCTCTTTGCCGCTGAAACAATTTAATAAGTGCATTCATTACCTCTGTCCAGCCTGTCTGTCTCTCTTTCTGTCTGTCTGTCTGTCTGTCTGTCTGTCTGTCTGACTGTCTGTCTGACTGTCTGTGCGCCTCTGCCTCATCTTTTTGTCTCGTTTTCTTTTGTCTTCTGA
The DNA here is from genome assembly GCA_025447815.1 of Percopsis transmontana. NCBI lineage: Eukaryota > Metazoa > Chordata > Actinopteri > Percopsiformes > Percopsidae > Percopsis > Percopsis transmontana. The sequence goes on from JAOEHI010000024.1 coordinate 3,225,463, forward strand.
ACTCGGAATTGAAATCGAATTCTTCATCTTTTTTCACGGTTCCGTTTTTTCCCTTTCCTCCTCCCCATCACCTACCCCTTTCCACTCTTGCCGTCCCCCCACCCCCACCTCCCCTGCCCCAGCCGTGGCTGCAGCCGTGCGTTGGTTCCTCTGAGGCGGCAGGCCTGGGGAGGCGATAGAGATGTGCGGTGTCTGACACTCGTAGAATGAGAGCCCTAATAGAAGGGGAAGTGGTTTTCACAGATCCCCCCCCCCCCAGGACCTCCTCTGTGTGCCTGACGCTAATTATGGTGCATGCAAATGAATGTGCAGCTTTAAAGTCAGCAGGAGCTTGCCTGCCTCTGTTTGTGCACGTCTCTGTGTGAATACGTAAATGGGTGTGCGTGCGCGCGTGTGTGTGTGAGCCTGTATGCATGAGTGTGTGTGTGTGTGTGTGTGTGTTTGTGTGTGTAGGTCTTGCATATGTTTCTGCATGCATAACTGTGTGTATGCCTCTGTATCTGCTTGTGCGTGCGAGTGTGTGTTTGTGTGTGTGTTTTGTATGCACCTGTGTCTGCATACGTATGTGTATGTGTGCGTGAGTGTAGACAGGCCCATATCCTGTTGCCCTCTTCCTGCGGTGTGCCCGCGTCACTTTAGATATTTACTCCAGAAGATATTGTCGTAGCAGTGCACGGGACGAGGATTAGCATCTCTCTCTCTCTCTCTCTCTCTCTCTCTCTCTCTCTCTCTCTCCCTCTCTCTCCCCCTCTCCCTCTCCCTCTCTATTACATGTATGAATGTGTGCAGGTGAGCAGAGAGGATCTCACAGGAGGATTCCTATAAATACATCTCATATTCATGAGCAGCCCCTCCAAGAGGGCATCTTTATTAAAACCATTTTGTCTTCCCTGTGTGCTGGGCTAGGAGTGTGTACTGTGTGTACGTGCACTGTGTGTGTTTGTATGTGTAAATGTGTTCAAGCTTTGTCTGTCTTCCTTATGTATCTATGCTGCATGTAAGTGTTCCATTGTGTGTGTTGGCACATGTTTGTTTGTTTCTTGTGTGCCATATTTCTGACACGTTTATTGGTATGCACACTGTGTGTGTGTTTGTGTGTGTGTATTCCATATGTTGGCCATCTTATCTCCCCATTAGCCTCTTGTGCCCTGACCAGCAACCCCACCCCCTGCTTACTCTAATGGGTAATTTAGCCATGCTCGCCTGACATCTAGCCCATTCCTTGTTTTGTTGCCATGGCTACGCAGGCCTATGGATTGCTCCCTTGCTCCCCTGGCCTTGCTGTGGATGCTTATAGACGTCTCATCGCGCACAAATACACATACACATAAACTGCAGACACAAACAGTCTGTTGCAGTGTGAGTATGGTAAATACAGAATAGATTATGATGTTGATAATGAAGGTTAGGGGATAATGGGAGACATTCTGTTTACACTCCAGGTTAACAACATATGTCATTCTTAAGCACTGTGTGGTGTTAAAGCTAAACACAGCCATATATACCTTCCATCGTAAATTCTCAGGTCTGTCTGAAGACACTAAATGGTTTGATATTGTCATGTAATGTCTGTGCCATGAATCATTTATCTGCGTACTAACTCATGTTTCCTATTTCTCATTGTGTGTGTCTCCACACACTGCAGCTGGTTCCGGGTTAAGCACCCTGAATGCCACCCAGCACTGTTGATTTCAATATGCAGAGAATAGACTACACTAGCGTAACGCCTGTGCCTGTTTGCTGTACTGTCAACCTATGCAAAACGAATAGGTTTGCATGGTTGTGCGCTGTATTTGCCATAAGGTTTTATAGCCTCCATCTCTCAGTTATGACAGTTCTGGGCCTGGGTGAAGGCAGCAACCTGCTGATAGATGAGACAAAGAAGAGATCATGATTGTGAGACACCTACACAGGCCACGCATGATGACTGTGTGTGTGTGTGTGTGTGTGTGTGTGTGTGTGTGAGCAGATGAGAGTGAGTGTACGTTTACGAGTGTATGTTTGTGTATGTGTTGTGCTGTGCGTGTATTTTAGTGTGTGTATATTGATGTATTCTGCATGCCAACATCTGTTGTGATGTTGTGTGTGTGTGAGTCTGTGTGTGTGTGTGAACACGCGTATATTATTGCTATTAAACATCATGGCACGTCAGGTGATCAGTTAGGTCAGGTGGTTATAAAAGCACTAAACTGCGCCAGGCCCACTTCAACCACATTGTAAATGTTACACAACTACATATTACAATATGGAAGAATGAGAGTTGCAGGCAGATAGTTTAGGAATAAAATATAACATCACTGAATCGTATTTTGTCTCCCTTATGTATTTTATAGGACTCGCAGGTTGATGTTGGAGCAAAGAGCCGTGGGGGTCAAAACAAGCAAACGTGCTTGAAATTTCCATGCCTTTCGCAGAGCATCGCGTTGTCTTTGAAGTTTTGACTGTGGAAAGCAAAGGAGAGAGGGAGAGGCAAAATTGGTATAGGAAAAAGAAAGAGATGGAGAAAGCGAAAGAGAATGCATGAATCCCCAGAGTTGAAGCTATGCCTTGTTGGGCCTACAGATAGCATCTGACAGTAGCTGACAGAAGCTCCCAGAGCTTTTGCCTTACGTAACCCCTCCCTCTGCGCTTTTTCAATTAGATGGGGAGAAATCTTAAATATGTATTTTAAAAGTTAATACTTTTATGTAGGCCTATGCCAAAGTTGCAGGAGAAGACAGGGCGCATTGCAGATCCGAGATAAAGAATCAGACAGCTCTAACCATTTTTAAATATCAGAACAACAATTACCAAAACAATATAATTTTCCGCCATGTTTGGAGATAATGGTGAGAAAATGGTGGGGGGTGCAGAAAAGAGAGAGAAAGAAATACGAAGGACTACAAAAGTAGAAACAAGCAGTACAAACTCAGACATTAACAGCTCAAAGGTCAAAGGTGAAACGGTGTGTGTCGGTTGGAGTCCCCACAACACCCCCTCCCCTCACAGAGAGAACCACTTTTGGATTCTGGGGCTCTCTCAGGCTATGGATTTTTTTTTCTGGTCAGAGAACAAACACAGAAAGTCCCAGACAGTAAGCCAATAGGTTAAAAAAAAGAATCCCGTTCCCTTTAAAGCTTGAAATAGCATATAAATCATTACAGATGTAGACATCACACCAGCCCCAATTTTACTGCAAGCCTCTTTCTACGATACAAACGCACTGTGTTTGTGTAATTGGAATTGAGGAAATATGGAAGATGCATATTTCCCCTTCTTCTATCACAATCTGCAAGCCTGGTAACCAATCGTTTGAGAGATACTTACAGCCCCAACCTTAATCTAGCCATGTGTACTACATGAGGAAAAAACTGTCACTGTACCACTGAAATAGTGTAGAAGTGTAGTATAAGATTTCTACATCATGACAATATCCTCTTCTAACTGTTTTAACACCTTGCGCTTTTGTGTAGTGTATGTGTAGTTTATTCCAGGTAAGCATAATGCAGTAATGTAACACTCGCTGACAAGAAACATAAACTTAGTGGCACCCTTCTGGAGACCAGAGAGTGAGGTGTGTGTGTCTGTGTGTATGTATGTGTGTGTTTGAGAAAGGAAAGCAAGAGAGAGAGAGAGAGAGAGAGAGAGGGAGAGTGTCAAGGGGCAATTTCTTATTTTTAACCCCTTCCCCCATCTTGGATATCTTGGATTCCCCTGAAGGTGCCCCTAGCACCCCACTGCCCCCTCCCTCTCCTCTGTGAGGTCAAAGCGCACCTTCCCACTAAAGGCCTCCGGGGTCACGCATCTGCATGTGAAATGTGAACCCGCTGACATTCCAGGGCAGCCTTGAGCCTTGCGGCCCTTTTGTTCACTAGGGTGCCAGTGTCAGTCCTAACAGGCCTGGCCAGGGTCTCTGAGAGACACACAGAAAGAGAAAGCAAGGCAAGTGTGTGTGTGTGTGTGTGTGTGTGTGTGTGTTTGTGTGTGTGTGTGTTTAGGGAGGGTGGTGGGTGGCGTTGTTGATGCCCTCTCCAACTACATACCATTTACAAAAGGCCAACATTAAAAATAACAATAATAGTAAACATTCTTAATGTGTCAATCTTATAACTGTTTTTTTTTAGATAACTTTCATGTCAACTGCTTGTGTTGTTAAAAAAGGACTAATTCTTTATATGGTTGTAAGGCGGAGTTTCTTAATAAGTAGCCGTGTGCTCTGTATTTTAATACATCATTATTAATGCAACAATAAAACACACAGAGTGAAAAATCCCTCGAGCTCACTGTTTTCCACTGTGAGAACAACGCAATCATCAGCAATATGCACAAGAGCACTGTTCTACATCGGCCCGTTGTTAATCCACAAAACTTGACCGGACCCTAAAGCTCTCAGGCATATATCAGCAGAACTGCGGGATCTTTTAAAACAAGCCGCACACTGAGGTGCTATGGCAGGGCTGGGGTCCTTTCAGCCAGTGAATTAAGTTCTGCGGCACAAAGGGCAGCTATTCACCAGCCAGTGATGGACTTCACACCATCCTTTATGTCTGCACTGGCAGAAAGAGAGAGAGAGCGAGAGAATGAGTGAGAAAGTGAGAGAAAGAAAGAGAAGAAAAAGCAGAGATCACCCAGGGAGTTGCAGCGTTTGTAAACAACAATGTTGTGAAAACATATCTCGGGTTAAATTACAACCAAAAAAAAAGTATTTTAGTATGTTAAGTAAGTATGTTAGCAGTGCCCGGACATACTGGAAGTCACTGCTGGGATGTATAATATCACACATACGAATGGCTGATTAAACTGAGAAGGCAACCCTTAGGAGCGGTAATTAAATGTTCGTTTTCACTGGAGCCTAATAAAGGTTCACTTATCAGAAGGAAGCACCTAGCAATATGCCAAAGACGCACACACACACACACACACACACACACACACACACACGCATACACACAAACTTTTTTTTTTTACCATACGCATTTACTTACTCCAACATTATTGTAGGCTAGACCTTACACTCCCATTTCACATTCCACTCCCTGGGGAGCCCTGCTTGCAGTGTGAGTGATTCAGTTAGCTTTACTACATTAGAGCTGTCCATCCATCCAGACTGCTTTTCCAAACACATCCATCCCAGCGCTAGTTAAAACACCGGGGGACCCCCTAGCACTCCACCTCCACCCCCTTCAAAGTCTTTTATGATGTCCATAAAATGGAAGAGTGCAGCTTTACTTGAACTAATAATATCTGAGCTTACAGGGCCGTGATTGATGATCTTTAAAGCCAGCGCGATTGGTCTCATCTTTCTTCAGATTTTTATCACTGACTTGTTTGCAGTCATGTGCAATCACAAGGACCTGGAGAGGTAACAAGTGCTTGATGTATGATGCTTGAGCCACTTTTGTCAGCCGCGCATTTCCCTTTCTAGACACTCGCCGGCTTTTGTTTTGCCTTTTTTTTTCTTCTTCTATTTTAGCCCCAGGCTTGTGTTTGTTGCCTCTCCAGAATCGTTTGCGGATTGTTGGTTTACCCCCCCTCTCTCTCTCTCTTTTTTTTTCTCCCTCTCTCTCTCTCTCTCTTTTTCTCCCTGTTTTTTTTTTTAGATGGTGGGAATGTCTTCTCCTGGGGGAGGGGGCAAGAGGTGAGCCAAACATTTTTCCACTTTTGGCCCAGCCAAGAGATTTAGAATTTGAACAACAGTGGTCTGCAGGCCCTTGTCTAACCCCTAATACACAAACACGCACAGACAAATACGTGACTCCGTTCATTTGGGAGACCATCTTTTTTTCCAGAGTAGAGATTAAAAGGTTTTTAGAGAGCTCGGTCTGTGTCCGAGGCCCCTCTCCGAGCACTTAATATCCTTCATGGTGTGCCAAGAACGCACATCTTTTTAAATTCTATAAATCACCTTTATGGGATCTGCTATTTGTCCATTACAACTCCTCGTGCTCCACATGGACAGAGCAGGAAATCCCCTTCATGGAAGAGGTATGTGTGTGTGTGCACACGCCCGCACACGTGGGTGTGCATGCTTTTATGCAGAATGTATGTCTGTGTTTCTGTCTGTGTATGTCTGTGTTTCTGTGTGTGTGTGTGTGTGTGTGTGTGTGTGTGTGTGTGTGTGTGTGTGTGTGTGTGTGTGTGTGTGTGTGTGTGCTACCCCTGTCCTGTCTCTCCTCCTCTGTCAGATAAAGAATCCCTGCTGTCACTGAGGATTGTTCTGGCCTTTCATTTAGGCCTTCCTTTAAAGAGCAGCATCATTACACAGTGCTCCGACAGAGCCCACCTCGATCCCTCCATCCTCCTGCTCTCTGTTCCTCTTCCTCCCGGATTTGCTGCTTGTCTGTGAGGTCGTTGGAATCCACCACTAAAAAAGGATCTGTGTTAACGATGTGAAGGGGAGGTAGGAGCTTTGGCAGGCTAGGGAAACAGACGTGTTGGGGAAGGACAAGAAGGATAGCGCTAGCGTGCAACGCGTTGGCTGACTAGACCCATTGGGTTTTTTACAAGCGTCAACACATCCATCCTTTTGAAGCAGCTCTCTGTGAGCACTGTGAGCTCCTTCCGTCTGTCTCACTCTCTCCTTCTCTCTCTTCACCTCCCTTATCCCACATGTTCTCTTTTTAGTTCTAGTTCTCTTTCTCCCGTCTTCTTTTCTCTAATACCTTTGTTTCTGTCTTCATTTCTCTCCCTCTGTGTTGCTGTGTTCCTTCTCACTCATCCTCTCTCTCTCTCTCTCTCTCTCACTCTCTCTCTCTCTCTCTCTCCTCTGTCTCAGAGCCGTTCTGATGATTGATTGTTTCTCTGTGCAGTCTGACAGGATGTAGCGCACCCTCGGCCCCAGGGGCCCCTGAGGAGCCTGCACCACCTGATTAAGACTCCCCCTGTAATCAGCCGTGCAGTACCACACCAAAAAACGCTCCCGTCAACACGCAAGGTGTGGAGCCATCTTGAACTTTTTTTTTCCTTCCCTGAGCTCAGGGGTTTCTTATATGTATCAGTAGCAGCAGGAAATAAGTAGGAAAGCAAAAGGTCTTAAACCTAATATAGTTCTCCTCTACTATGCCAAGGTAAGCCCAGGCAGCCCTAACCCTATTACGGCTGGTAATAGCATTACAGATAAAAATCTGATTGTTTTCTTCCTATCGAGACTGAAAGACGGACGGCCTGCTCTGTATCACATGATTGAGGTGAGAAGTAATTTGAATGATGTCACGACGCTAGCGCCACAGCTAGCATCAGTATGCTAACAGCGTAATAGGAGCAGCGAGTTAGTGCCAAAGCAAGTAGAGACTGTGTTGCCCGATTCATTTGTGTCTAAATTATCATACAGAGATAAAGGAAAGCCAAACCCTCCCTCTGTGGGATCCAGCAATAAATGTGCCTCATACAGAACACACATTTATTCATAACATTTATATTTAGCAGAATTGATAAAAAGTCAGCTACATTTGTCTACAGTAGCTGAAACAGCCATAGCATAAGCAATGTTTCTATTAGAACACATCGGCAGAGCTACTAAATGTTACTGAAGTTCCCACCACAGACCCGCAAATTAGAGGATTGTTACACAAACAACACCAGTCATTTTTCAGAGACGACTCCTATAATCCCAGTGGCACACACACACACACACGCAGGCACACACGCACCATAGACTCTTTTTCCTCCATGGAGTGTATCCATACTGCTTGTGTGGGGATAGTCTTCGCTGTGCTTGTTTGGCCTGTCAATTACAATCCTGTTTGTAATGAACAGGCTAACCCATCAGGCATGGGGAATAGTAATGGAGCCTGTCTGGCACTGGTGATCATGGTAATGGTGGAAATGTAAACACTGGGTCCTGTTCCAGCACAGTTCAGGCCTCATCGAACCCTGGGCCCATTCCAGGTCCGCGCTAATGTGGCCTGGCCCGGCTGCATTTGGGGTGGGGGGCGATGAGTGTTATTGATACTGTACGGATCAACAGGTCCTCGTCTCTCTTGCAAGGATTTGTGTGTCTGTGTGGGTGTGTGTGCGTGTGTTCATTTGTTGTGCATCTTAGTGTGTTTCATTTGTATGTGTGTGCGCCTGTACGTGGGTTAATTATTTCAGCATGTTTGTATTTAAGTGTGTGTGTGTGTGTGTGCGTGTGCGTGTGTTCCCAGTCTCTTCCTGCTGATGGCATCAGTACAGAGGTCCTGACCGATGACGGTCTGCTACACTCTGATGCACCGCTGCTTAATTGCCTCTGGGGTTTTTTTTATTTTTTTTAAATATGACTAATTAACTTGAGGACATCTATGCTGAGAGGCGCCTATTGATCCTGCTGCTGCACTCATTGATTTGGGGCTTCACTAATCATATTGTTACTGGCACATCATTACGAGAGGGCTCTTTGTGGTACAGCGGCGTGGGCTGGTGCTCTTTTGTGGCTGGGTGCCGAGGACAGTTTTTACGGTAAGTGAAGAGGCTCTGTTGGCACTGTAGGGTTGCATCGACTGCGGCCATGCCTTCAAGTACGTTCTGACAGTTAAAGGTTTCTACATACATAACTTTGTGTGTTGCTCCCCATTGTGTCTGTCTATCTGTCCGTGCGTGCGTCTGTCTGTCATTGTACGTGTATTTACACGTGATGTGTATCTACCTGATGTGTCCAATGTGTGTATGTCTGTCTGAGTGTGTGTGTGTGTGTGTGTGTGTGTGTGTGTGTGTCTGCCTACCTTGCCTGCTCGTGCGCTCATGTTTGTGCTTGTGTGTCTGTGCGTGTGCTTATGAGCGTATGGGTGTCAGAGATTCCGCAGGGTGTCAGACTAGTTTTAGAGGGGGGTCACCCCCAAATCGTGCGGTTCAGCTCGGCTGGGCCCAGTTGTGCTTCCTCTCCTCCTGCCTCCTGTCTGCAGCAAGCCTGCCTGTCTACGCTAAAGTCGCCCCCTCCTCTCCCGCTGAGCCCAACACAGATGGCTCAGCATGGCACAGCACCACACACACACACACACACATGTACAGTATGTGTGTGTGCAGGCATGCCCATGTAGTTTTAGATACAGTACACAGCAGACAGGGATGCACACACACACACACACACACACACACACACACACGCCTATGTATGTCTGGATACACACGCGTGCACGTACGTGTGCCCTCACAGCGGGAACATATGCTGGCACACAGCTGAAATTCTACACAGTGGCACACAGGAATATGCAATTAAAAGCCCAGATTACTGCGTAGCATGCATACGTGCTCAGATGTAAGCCTGCCCATATTGTGGTCACGCTCAGCCATATGCCAGGGCATGCCAGTGTACACACGAGTGCAGAAAGTCCTTCTGAATGAATTGTGAGAGCAACAGCAGTAGAAAAGTCAAATCAGTACATCCAGTAATAGTACACTTTACACTGATTGGAATCCGTTAACTTGATGTTGTTTTTACATTGTTTAAATCAATGATAAGGTGTTCCATTGATGTCAGAGGCACCTTTATCTGTGTAGCATTTCCAGTAATTATTTCTTAATGATGGCCATTTTAGGGCAACCCAATGCAATTTACAGTTTTTGGTGCAATATATCACAGTACAATGCAGATATTTGACAGGATTTAGGGTGAGGTTAGATAAAAACAAGCTCTATGGTCAGTTGCTTGTCACCAGGAGCATAACAAACATATGGCAGACACATAATATTCTTCCATATATGGAATTGCCACTCAATTCCATAGGACAATTTGATGTAAGAATCTGCAGTACCAACAATGAAGTCCCCTTGGTATCGAACACTGCTTTAACCACATGAATCTCTTATGTTGTCTGCAGGGACAGCTAGGCCTTGGAGAGAGTAAAACGCAGGTTTCCATGCCTTCTCTTGTGAGCTACTCTCACCTAGCTGGGGTCAGCCAGATAAGAGCAGGGGACAGTTACAGTGTAGCTGTGACAGGTAAGTCAAGCATCCATCCTATACTGTGGTAGCCTTCAGAGAGGCTTTCTTTATAATCCCTGCATCTGTGGTCACTGCTGCTAATTCTTGTTTTTATATAAAGTTAGACCAGCACCAACACATGACATTGCAGACAGCTGGTTCAAAAGCAGGTCCTCTATTTTTCTGATTAGCTGTTACTGTAATAAAGCCAACGTAGAATTTGTTCATATGTGAGTGTGCAGTAGATTGAAAGTGCTACAGAAAAATCACCAAATACACACCACTTTAAAACCCCTAGAAACCCTTACATGTGTTTGTAGATCAATAATACGGCTTCTCAGGTTGAAGGGGGATGAAGTTATTATGCAAGAATTGCATAAACACAAAAGAATCTATCAAAATAGAAGGTGTCAGTTGCCCTTACACACCTGCATGGACAGGGTCTTTAACACAGTGAATTAAGCTCACCTGTCTTTGGTAGCATTACCTGAGAATATGGCCTGTTGCATTTTGTCTATATGTTATTTAGATCATGTTACAAAATCTTGTTTTCAAATGATTTCTTAAGAAGTTACATTTGCTTACAATGAAAAACAACTTGTTAATTTGGAGCTCTCTTTTTCCCAACAGTATCACTTACTGAGGCTTTGAGCCATGCAAATGTTTCATCTCTATCATTTTATTGAGTTTTAATTAACACAACAAGGATTCAGTGTCCTCACATGATATCACTGAGAGCACAAATCCAACCTCATTAGCTCTCAATATCTCTATATCAGGATGAAATAGTACTGAATTAGGTTTTGCTCTTCAGACGTCCCTTAACTTAACCTAGTCATATCTCGAGCAATTCTCCTGACTGCTGTAATGTTTCAGCACCAGTAGAACACAAGGCGGGTCATCTATTCTCTTACGCTTTACTATCTATTCCCTCCTAAGCCTGAACCTTCCCCTGCTAGATCAAATCAAAACTGGGCAGATTCATTACATGTTCCCCCTTTTTTTACCTCCCTCATTTTATTTTATTCGGTTGTAATTTGCATGATTGTCACTGAGCTGATTTGTCTCCTCTCTGCTCCATAGAGCATCAATGAACTGCCACCGGACAAGTACTAATACATTTTACGCTATTACAAAGTGTCAGCCTGCCACCGCTCGCACGCCTGCGCTCCCCGCTGCCAGACGGATGGAATTAGAGTGGTTACACTACAGATGTAACATCGGCCACTTAAAAAGAAAAGTCATTGTACTCCCTTCTAGACCAGGACACGTTTACAGGCCAGTGCTATGCTGCAATATTCTGTTAAGAGAATTGCCTATTGTTCGTCTGCTGGCATTGTGTGTGTGTGTGCGTTCGCGTGTGTGT
>JAOEHI010000024.1:3239842-3250193 GCA_025447815.1 Percopsis transmontana
AGAGAGAGAGAGAGAGAGAGAGAGAGAGAGAGAGAGAGAGAGAGAGAGAAAAGGCGGGGGTGAATTGGAAACAGAAATGGGCCAGTGTGTATTTCTGCTCTACTTTCACTAGGGGAAGGCTTCATTAAGCAGTCTGTTTCCAGAGCACGGTGGAATATGTGCACGTCAGAGTGTGTCTGTGTGTGCGCTCACACTTGTCTGTATATGTGTGTAATTAAGTGTGTCTGTGAGTTTGGGTGTGCAGTTGTGTATTTGTGTGCACGTGTGTGCATGATTATGAATGCCCGTGCGCGCACGGGGGTGTGTGCATATGTGTAGGAGTGTGTGTGTACGTGTTCAGAGTGCGAAAGGTCTCTTCAATTATTTACACTCAGAATCCTCTAATTGGTATCAAGTTTTTAAATGGGGTCAAATGTTGCGGTGTAGTTTTATGCAGCTGTGCTCCTGCCTCAAGTCTATAGCATAACATCTGATCTATAGTTCCACTGCTCCAGTGGGCTTATACCCCTAAATGCACTCCTCGGCTATTGAATGGGGTTAGGCTCTTTGACTGGGGGAATCCAATATAGCAAACCTGAAGCTGGGAAAAGTCTGTAATACAATACTGTATTACTGTATTACAGTACAATGCTATGACAGAGCTGTATTTTGTTCACCCAGCCCATTACACGGAGAACATGCGAAGGGAGATTTGTTGAGTTGCCACATCAAACACCCACACAATCGTGCGCGCGCGCGCACACACATACACACGCATAAGAACATAGCCTAAGGCGGCACACGGAGACGTGTTAGATTTAAGCTGCCCTAATAAAGCCAGTTAGAATTATACCATGAACTCATGAAGGTAACCTTAATGGAGATGGGTTTCTCACCGTCCCACACACACACACACACGCGCCGCTGAAGAATGAACTGCATGAAAATAGGACTTTAGGTCATTCTATAAGAAACCAAGGACCTGGGAGACTGTCAAACATCTATTTCTGCTCCTGTGCTGAGCGTAACATCCATATAGCACCCATGCCACATACTGTATTTCTGTATCGCTCTCCATTTTCACAGGTTTGTTTTCCCGGCGCGCCTCCGGTGGCCGAGCGCCTCCAGGGGAGCGGACCACGCAGCCGGGCCCCGTCTGCCCGGCAGGGCCGGAGAGCCGGGGCCGCGGGTGGACCGGAGGCCCCCGAGGAGCTGGAGGAAGGCCGGGGAAGAGGAAGAGCGGGAGACAGAGGTGAAGCAGGAGCTCGCCTGGGCTCAAAGAGACAAGATGGACGAGATGGAGCGATACGCCGGCCAGCCATCGCCCCAGAGACGGACGGGACAGGAAACGGCCACTCATCAATCACACTGGACAAGGGCGGCGACGGGGAGAGGGGCGACGGGACGGCGGGGTCCGGCGAGCACAGGAAGGAGTGCTGGGGGAGGAGGACGACACGTGGTGGTGGTGGTGGGGGGAGAGAGGTGGTCTTCACCACCCTTCATCTTTTACCCCGGTCAGAGGGGGAGCAGCGGAGGCCCCCCGCCAGCAGTCTGCCCAGGCTGTCCCGCCTGACTGGAAGTTGGTCTGCCAGGAGAGCTGTGGGGGAGCCTGGACAGGTGAACATTGATTATGATGTGAATTCTGCTTTATTTTTTCAATTGAATTTCAGAAAACTGCTGTGCTTCTGCATCATCGTCTTAGAATTAGCAATGGAAATACACTTCAATTTTCGTGTGTGTAGTATGAGCAGGGGATGCTACCAAAACGAATCCTCTATTAATGTGCTTAATTTCAGCTTTTTAAATTTTTAAGTATCTTTATTTCTTGTTGTTCGTCTTTAGGTAAAATCCCTACCGAACTCAATGCTGGACCTTAAAATTGGAAGCGATAGCTGTGTTTTCCTCAGTCCCAGGGTCCTACCAAAGCCCAGACCTCCCGAGAGACGAACAAGACTTTATGTGGACACCGATAAGCCTTCATGTCACATCACAATGTCCGGTCTTGGCCCGGAAGCTCAAATGTCTAAACCGTCTGGTCACCACCAAAGCATGGGGCAAAGTTTCCAAGTGGAGGCAAGACATTCAGCTCATATATTCTCACCTTTTCCACTGGGAACAAAGCTCAAAAGCTCCCCTTTGCCACTTTTCGCTACTTCTGCCTTCATTACACTGAACCAGCCGAATCAGAGGCACCAAAGTCAGCGACAGGACGACAGTCCTTTTCCCAGAAGAGCTGTTTTCTCATCTGGTACTTCCTGGAGAGATGCGTCTATGTTCACAGATCCAGCTCCGTCTCCAGGCGGAACCAGGGAAAAATAGCTAACGCCTCAATATTCAAATTGCATATGCATGTTCACGTAAATTTGTGACCTTGTTAACCTGTAAGCATTCATTACGGTTTGTGAAATCATTGCTCACCCCTCAATAGCCAACCAAAAACGACCCAAAGCTCAGCTTAATCAGCCGTACAGAAGCAACTTACAATTGGGTCATTGAGCAGATGCTTTTATCCAAATAAACTTACAGTGAATGCAATTACAAGTATTATGGAAGTAGGTATGGGTTAGGCATCTTGATAAAGGATGCTTGCAGGAAGGACCACGCTGAACCTGCCTGAGGTGGGAGTCGAACAACCTCTCTCGCTTCTTGTCTCTGCCTGTTCAGACCACGTCTTGCCGAAGACACAGGCGTTGTGTGGTAGTTTCCAGGCTTTAGGCGAAGGTGCACCAAGCACATACCTATCCAAAATCACACACGCCAATTTTGTGTATGTTATGTTGGCCTATTTCATGAATAATGTAACTAAAGACTACTGTTCTTTTTAATAACAAAACGTGTATTATTGTCTTCCAACATAAAACATTCAATGTGCGTCATTACGCATGGAAAACAACATGGTGATGGGATTTTAATGCATCTAATACATTTTTAATTCTTTTAATACATATGCAATTAAAAGTAAGCCTCCTGGTGTTTTTGAGTGTAATTGCGTTTAAAAAGGAGAATTTGGCAAAATACTTTTGGAGCGTATGTCATCACAGTGTCATTTTAAATTAACAACCTTTCAACAACAAATGTCCTTAGATAAGGCAGTGCAACTCCGAAATGTATTTTTAATTGTATAGATAAAAAATACTTTCTGTCTCTATGAAATGGTATTAAATATAATCTTGTACAATATCTATTATTTATCAATTGTAGATTGCTTTAAGAGGTCTTCTAACATGCTTGTCATATTCCTAAAAATGTTACATTGTAATATACATGAACACTGTAAACTAGCAGTCACAATGATGAGGAACCTATCAAGTATACAAATAACTAAATAAATCACCACAGTGGGACGTGTTGGCATGACTATCACTGTTTTGTTCTCCTCGTACTTTTCTTTCGTTTGAATCTGCCTCAGACACTGCTATAATTGTTCCACTAAAGCTTAGATGCTTGCTAACAGCCGTAATGAAAGCATTGACACAGCTCAGCCCTCACCATCACGCTCCCCGCGGTTTGTTTTGCTGTGTGTGTGAGTGGGTGTAGTTTGTGTGTATCACGTCTCTGCCCGGAGAAACTCCTGCCAATCGATCCAAGGTGGGACCTGTCGATTAAACACCCTGAGCTGTGCTCTCTACCTAACCCCAGGGTAATTCAATCCCCTTACCCACACATAACCATACACACACACACACACACACACACACACACACACTCACATATATACACATACTTCACCTGCCATCCATCAATACCTCCATCAGGGTCCTTATTGATCTCCCCCATCTACCCCCTTTTGCCCCGCACTTGTCCCACGTTGGGTCCGGAACAGCGCCTTTGTACATTTAATTTCTGACAGATTTACAATAAAGGCGAAGTTATTATTTAACTCTTCCGGCTGCGGTGTGCTGTGTGTGATTTAGCGCCCCGGGAGGGGGATGAGTTACAGCCGACAAGGAGGATCTGCCAGGACCAGGGTGTTAGACGCCCGGTTCATAACTCAGCCACAGAATGTGTAGTTAGTCAATCACTTGATCTGTAATCACAAATGCTGCCAGAAATTACATGAGTGATGAGCTGTAAGAAAAGCACTTACTTTTCCTGCTCTGTCTCTTAAGCGTTATTGGCAGACCCCTCTCTCCCAGGAGACCACGGCTGTGAAACAGAATCCAGATATAAACTGCCTCATTGGTCCCTGCCTTACGCTCGCTGTATTTGGGAGTATGTGGTTGTGTGTGTGTGTTTGTGTGTGTGTCTGTGTGTGTGTGTGTGTGTGTGTGTGTGTGTCTATAAGCATGTGTGCTTGCATGTTAACACAAAGCGTTCCCACCGCAGCGTAATGCAAAGTGCATTCAACAGTGTTTCTTCCTTTCCTGGATTGATTTAGCTTGGAACAAATGATGCTTACTTAAGACGGAGGCATCCTCTCAATCATTTATACATTCGATTCTGCGAAGCTGTGAAGACACACACTCCAACACGATCTTTTAAAACACACCCTGTATTTGTGTTGGCATGCGTATGGTTTCCCCATACTGTTTTTCCTGGTTGCAGCAG
This sequence comes from Percopsis transmontana, assembly GCA_025447815.1. Classification (NCBI taxonomy): domain Eukaryota; kingdom Metazoa; phylum Chordata; class Actinopteri; order Percopsiformes; family Percopsidae; genus Percopsis; species Percopsis transmontana. The sequence goes on from JAOEHI010000024.1 coordinate 3,244,370, forward strand.
GTTGATTTAATGTTTTTTTAATGTCAGTTGGTCAACAGAATATATATGTATAGCATTACTCAGCATACTGCCCAGTGGTTTAACACTAAAATGTCATCGCAAGCCAATCACAACATGATAAGTTATAACATACCAGTGCTGTGACCTTATGTACGAGTAATCAAACATTTCAGGGCAAAGGCACAAACCTTTCTTCGACTCTCTTTGACTCCCGGCAGCACAGCCTTTGGCAGGAGGTCATGCATGACAGGTTTATTGATACGGAGCGCTGTAATAATTACACAGCGTCTCGCATGCACTATTGATCAAGCCTATTGATAAAATCATATTTTACTGTAAAGGTCTGTTGATTTGATGCATTGCAGCGTAAATCTCTCCTTGCAAGCAGCCAAGAGTTGGAACTCCTACTGCTGAATGATGGATGTCCTACAGATAAACACACACACACACACAAGCACACACCAAACAACACAAACACACACACACATATGCTGTTTGAACGGCAAACTGCCAGACACTGCTTAAAGACAGATTATGCTATGATAGCCACATGTCTTTAGCCCATCCTTACAGGCTGCTCGCATTGCAACGACAAGTGGAATCGCCTATCCTGCCCAGCTCATACAATGTGATATATATGCCAGGGTGTTTATGGAGTCACTGCTCCATCTTATCATGATTTGTATTGTCAGTGGGCGCTGAATCTGCATGCTGGTAATAGATTCTGATGTGGCTCAAATGCCCCGTGGTGAATGGGAATAGAGATGAATGTGACAGAACATGCAGAACCAGTCTTGTATATAAACTGCCTTTGGAAATGTTGTTCTCACAGCGAGGGATGGATAGGCCTATATGGTAGAACGGTTGGATGGAGTGAGTAATAAGGAAGTGTTATTAAAATGCCACCAACTCTACAATCTGTTTCTCAAAGTTGACCACAAGAGTTTACGTAATGAATATGAGTATAATTAAAGCGTTAAATGATGACTATGAGCTGAATTTGGCTTGTATGGTGTGGTACGTAGTGAAAGATGACGCTATCGCTGTTTAGAAGTCACCAGGAGTCTTGCTTTTCCCTGCACGTTTTTGCTTACCAGGGTCGGACATAACCAATTCGATTTAGATTTACACTGCAAAAAAGTCAAAAGCATTCTGTGGTTGAAGAAGTTGATTTATTTTTTGCTAAATAATTTTTATATTCAATTTTTAATGAGTTGTTATGTTGCCTTCAAGCAGAACAACTAAAAAGGTACAATCTCAGGTAATATACATTGGTGACTACAGTGTAGTGCATTATCACCCTTTGATCTTTCCATAGGAAAACATTATATGTGCTTTAAAGGGAAGGGCCAAATTTATGACTATTGGAGGAAAGGAAAATAGGCTTTTATGGTTCAGGTTAAAATGTGGCTCGCTAGACCATGTTTCCGTTTTGGCCGGCAGTTCAAAAGCATGTTTTCTTTTTTGACTTTTCTCTGGCTCAGCCCTGAACCACTCGGGGGCTGTTCCAGAAGGCTGCGGTGCACTGGTGACGGGCTGGTTTTCACATTGAAGGAGCCAAAGGGACATGGGGAGCGTGTTCACGTCCAAGAGGCCTACAAAACTCTGGGAGCCTGGATATAGAGTTAAACACTGGCCCAGTCAAGGCCTCCCCTCAGCGGATGCTCCTGTAAAAGGACAAACAGGCCTTTGGCTACGGTTCAGGAATGTTGTGCTACAGAGGGCAGAGGAGGCACATTTGATCTTAATCAGTGGTGATATGTTTTACAAGCTTAGAAACTACCAGAACCTAATGTGTTTAAAAGTAGCTGCGCAGTCTGCTGAAAGAGATGGGGAGATTTTCTCTTTTTTTTGGAATTTCTTTTGAATTCTTATGAAAAACAAAATCTATTGCAAGTGATTCAGGCTGAATAAAAAAGCACTACAAAGAGTTCATACATGTTTGTTCTTGAAGGCTTAGAACATCAATAACAAGATTGAACATTTTAAATACAATGCCTTCATCATTTTGAAATTGCAAAGATATAACATATAAATAATATATACATCACACCAGTCTAATTTCTCAACATTTTTATGCTCTATACAAATTCAATACTCAAACAAACATTTGAAAATAATGCAGTGTGACTCAGAGTATGGAATATATCCGTAGACGACGGCGTACAACTTCGAAGTACGACATTTGCCTTTGAACAAATTCAGCACTTTTGTTCCACAGCTGGTTGATATGGAAATGTAAAGCCTGTGAAAAAGCAACAATACAGGCAGTGTGCTCCCCAGAGCTGGAGGGAAAAAGGCGGCGCGAGACAGAGGCGGTTTCTAATCTGAGCAGAAACCATGCAGTGGCGATTCAGTGTGACATGGTGATTGATATGAGTGAGTAGGGTATTTACCGAGCCTGACGGGATAGGAGAAAGAGAGTGTTTTCTTCCCATCTGTACGCTTATCTCCCTCCATAAATCACTGCCAATAGGATGCATAAATGTGGACGGGCCAACGTCGCATGGCTCAGACCGAGACAATTCCTCCCTGACCTTTACATTTGGCATTGGTCACCGGTGCTAAATGCATGCCGCGACCTTCCCTGACCTTGGCTTATTCATATTTAATAGCCACCAGGCCTGATGGTTCCTCAGACAACACGCACGGAAAGACATACAGAAAAACAATAGTCATACCCAATGGTCAGTATTTTTGTATCAAATGGCATTTATTTGCAAGATTGAGGATTTGATAAGGAGCCGATCTCTATGTTTCCAGTGATGAATATATCTAATAAATGGAAGCACAATTTCATGAAACGATTTCTCTCTCCTCATTAGTCTATGTCGCTATATCTAACAGTGACCACCTGATTCCATTACCACAGGCCCAGCGGCACTCCATGATGTCCTATGTCCGTCCTAACCTTTGACTCTGACCGGTGCTTTAAAGGTTCTGCACTTTGCCCTTTCCCATTTGACCTGTCTGAAGTATACCTTTATAATTGCCCCTTTCGCTATCAAACGCACATATGAGATCGTGTTGGAGCAGGGGGCCGAAGTCTGTCCAGTAACCTTTTGGCCTCTTGGTCATCTATTCTGTTCACAGCCAACAGTGGGTGATTGCCCCCCCCCACACCCAGAATCCCTTACTTTATTAGTCTGCATGTCGGTGTTATTGATGGAGCCCTGGAAATATTTGATTGGTCAGTCATGACCTCTGACTGGGGCAATGCAAACACTAACCCCCCCAAAGCTCTCTATTGACGTGGATATATATGATCAGATGGCTAATAGAAGTATAGATTTAGAAGGGCTGAAGACGTAGTCATTTGGTTTTTAACACTGCGGGGTCAGCATTGCGTTTCTCTTCCACCCTATATTGAAAAATTCAATATCCAGAACACTTGGAAGTCTTGGAATATGTACCTTTTTACCATACCTTTTTGTGATCCATAGAAATGTTCACAAAATGCTTTTTTCTTTTTACTTCTACTTTTTTTCCTATTTTATACACTATACTGTGTATTCTTCTGTTTACAGTACACTGTGTTGTGTGACAGTACCTCTAAGGGCCCGTATCACCGCCTGTGTCTGTACAACCACCTTCTCCCTTCACTCCCTGTGCGTCTCTTCATCACAGGAAGTATAGCTTGCACTGAAGCACCCGCAATTAAGATAAGCCTGACCACAGCTGGACAATTACCTGCCAACTAACCTTCTCTGGAGGCACTTAGCAAAAGCAAGGGCCCCTGAGGATAGATGGGCCCTGAGTGGAACAAGCACTTCAACAGGCCAGGGAAGAGAGGGATGGAGAGAGGAAGAGATTAGAGGGAGGATATAAGGTATGAATGTAGAGGAGTAAAGGAAGAGGGAAAAATGAGGGAGTGAGAAAAAAGGTAGAAAGCGGGGGGGGGGGGGGACAGTATCGCGGCGAGATGACCTAATCCTCTGTCTGAGAGGAGTATTTGAGGGGCCTGGTGGTGTCAGACATAAGGGGGCTTTGTAGAGGCTTGCCCAGCAGAGACTGGCTGAGCAGGGGGCTCAACCGGAGGGCCAGGTGACCAGTCGCCTGGCTCCGCCACCCGACCTCAGCCTGCGGCTTTGTAAACACTCTTAAATTGATTGCAGGGTGCTGATGAGATTTCCCCGTAGTCCAGGTCATTATCACAGTGTGTACTGGCTCTAATTCACTCTTGCCAAGAGCTCTCTGCGCTGTCTCCCTATGTGTCATAATCGAAGCGACAGAGATTTTTTTTATGATGCTGCCTGAGGAAGACCTCTGAGCCTGCCATGTGTTGCATATGCCTCCTGTATCTAACATAATAGCAAAAAGCTGTGGTGGATTTTATGTAGCATATTGTTTTTTACCATTTGTCTTCGAGTGGAAACACCATGTTTTCATTTCGCAGTCAAATGTCAGGTCGACGGTGTAGCGTGGCCCACATTTCTGATGCAAAACCAAAGCCCCGCCAACAATAGATTCATAGATCAGGTTGTGCCCCTGAATCTCTATGGGATTGGAACGCGATTGAGGTCCGTCAAGCTCGAGTGCCGCTTCTAATGTAGCCGGCAGTTTGGATGAGCTGTGACAACGCATTTACAGCGCATTAAGGATATAGGCGCACCCCCAGGCCTACATAGGTGAATCGGTGAACGTCAGCAACGCCTCTCTCTGTACAGAGACTGATTCATCTGTAAACGTCTGACTATAAATAATTATCCAGACAGCACACCGCTTTTTCCCGGTGCAGGAGAAGAAGAAAAAAACACCTTTGCAGAGGTTAAAACAAAGCTGTGTGGCGGAGGCAAGCTCTAATTCACCGGTGTCACTACTGCGCTACCCTTCACCGTGGCCTATTCCGTCACAGGGCCTCGCTATAGATCACGCTGGTCAACAGTTAGCTGTTCCCGCAGGTGTGTAGGGGATGGCAGTAAAGGCTTCCATTACTGGCGAGAATGACCCAACTCGCCCCCCGCCCCACCCACCCTCCCTCCAGGCAGCGCTGTCATTACCCATCCATTGTGCGGCTCGAGAGGGTGCTGTAACTACGCCAGACTTATGGATCTGGCTGGGATGACGGGACGGTCTCCTCCGGCTGAGCACAGGACGGGGGAGGATATCGCCTCGCCACACGAGGGGAGGATAGAGAGAGAGAGAGAGAGAGAGCGATCGAGATGGAGGATGCGGAAGAATTGAGCGCCACCCCCCCCCCCTCCCCTCCCCTCCTCCACCCTTTCCCAATCCTGCTCCTCCTCCCCCAATGTGCTCGTGAGTAAATTCTGTGCTATTTTTACAAGAAATGGGTTGATTTGTCTTAGGCCATTACCGTCTATTACAGCTGCGAGTCTTGGGGAAAAGGTGGGAAGCGGCAGACGCTGGCATTCTGCCTAAAGAGAAATCAATGAAACAAATTAATCCTTCGCAGGCTGCGGTGACACAGTAATCCATCATTCAGGGGGTGCTTTTACACACCGAATCAGTGAGCAAGGCGGGGAGGTGAGGGTGGGGTTGTGGGGGTGATGAAGGGCTGGGTTGAGGAGGGGGGTAACTAAGGCCCTGGGGGACAACGGGGGCAGACATCCGTGCTCCAGTAACACTGGGGTAACAGCATGTGGCAGGGAATCGTGCCTCTGAGCCCCTCCTCCTGATACGTCCTATAGCTGCCTGTCCACATGTAAACCAGGAGGAGAGAATGTAAACACAGTCAGCTGAGCTACTGTGGACATGACCATGATTACACACATGCAGACACACCGTGCGGGGGGGGGGGGGGGGGGGGGGGGGGGGGGGGGGGGGGGGGGGGGGGGGGGGGGGGGGGGGGGGGGTGGGGGGGTGT
>JAOEHI010000024.1:3251472-3262921 GCA_025447815.1 Percopsis transmontana
TATATATATATAAAACAGTGTGTGAATGAATTACATTTATGAGACGTTGAGTGTCCATATTGCTTCAACAAATAAACATCCAGTTTGTTCCTCTGCAGGGAAAGTGGGGGGAAAAATGAACTCTTGACCGAATGTTCTGCTGGGCTTTGCGGGATGCAGCCCTCACCACCGCCGGTGGCCATATTTTTTGTTGCTCCTCCAAACATGAAACATCCGGTTTTCCGTCTACCAACATGTGAACGCAGCGCAAGGCTCTTATCTTGTCACACTCCTCAGCAGCCCCTATTAGGAAACAAATAAGACACTCTTGTTGATGAAAATCCATCCCCTCTCTCACTCTCTTTCTCTCGCACTCACTCCTTCACTATTTATCGCTCTACCAAAGAATATCATGTTTCAATTCACACACACACACACACACACACACACACACACACACACACACACACACACACACACACACACACACACACACATACATACATACAGATACATATGTGGAGAAATACACAGGTAGCTTCTTCACGCGTCTCAGATATCTCATTGGTTAAACCTTTGTCTCTCTCTGGCCAGAGACGTCAAACAGGTGGTATGAATAATTTATCTTAAGAGTTTCACATTGATAAGGTCACAATCTGCCAGGTCTGGGCACTAAACATAGGCCACCTTCACAATACTTACATTTTTTATGACACATTCACATAGACATATACTACCACACACACAACTTTCAGGATGACGGAATGAAAGGTGGTGTGTGTGTGTGTGTGTGTGTGTGTGTGTGTGTGTGTGAGGGAGAGAGACAGGGAGTGAGATTCAAACACTTTTTTATTGTAGTAACTTCGACTCTAACTCACTAAAGCATCATTTTGGAAATTGTGCAGTGTTATAATATTTGGCTATACCATATACAATTTAAATAGATCTATGTGTTTTAACCTGACATTGTTGTTTAACATAACTGTTTTATTAACAATAGTGTGTATTCATTACATGTCTAGGGATAATATTAATTTATTTAACAAACTTATGTGGTTACCATATGATGGGCAACATAATGCTAATAATTTTAGGACTGCACAGTTTTGTACTTTTGTACAATAATCTTTAAGACATCAACTGAAATGTGTTTTTAAATATAGGTTTCTATTTTTGTCTCTTGTAATGTCAAGATGTTGCTCCCCAGCTTTAGCTTGCTCAGTAAATCTCAGATACAGCTACACTTAATTTGTTATTAGCCCCCCGCTGGCTGTTGGTTTTGAAAACCCATTATAGGCGAGTTGAGGTGATACCGCTCATTTAGTTAAAAAAACAAACAAAGTACCGTGACTGGCAGGATTTTAAAAGTGGGCTGTGTCATCGTTTTGTAGACTCTCATTTGGACACATAGGGAATCTCTCAAAGCCATTCAAAACATTACCCCTCTCACCACCCCTCTATCACCCCCTTCTCTCCCCCTTCTCTCCCCCTTCTCTCCCCCTTCTCTCTCTCTCTCCCTCTCTCTCTCTCTCCTTCCTCACTTTCTGATAATCACAGCTAGCCCCTACTTCTTCAAATTGTTTTGCTCTCTGCTGTGTCGCTCTTTTGTCGTCCTACTATATTCTACAGCGTGTTGTCGGATAAAGTGACGATAGGATGAAAGGTAATCCGCGTGCAGAATTCCGAAAGCTCCTCTATCCTTGTTGAATTTCTCAGGAATTCCACCTTTGCCCTCCGGTTTTCCTGAAATAAATTACTTTAAAGGTGAAATGGCTGTATGCACCCCATTGAAAGTTAGTTTAGTGTTACCTTGTTTTAACGCACGACACACGGCCAGACATTAGGCCCTTTGCCTAATCACTTTATTCCTAATCGCGGAATACTTTTTAGACTGCATATTTTTAAAACGAATAAATGTTTCCACAAATCCTTCACTTATAGGCCAATATCTAAAATATTAAACTGCTCTAGTATTGTACTTTAATATGCAATATGCTGCACTAACTGATTATAATCTAGCCTACACTGCCTATTATAGACTCGTTATCCCCGTCCGTGATAAAATTATTGAGTTATTTCTACACTTTTTTTTTATTATTTGCTAATTTCACTGAATTGCATTATTGGGATACGTTCATATTTGTTCCCTAAGAGGCAGGCTGCTCATGTTGTGAGTTCTACGTGCATGACATCCATCTAGAATGTGTTTCCCTTGATCTAACTACTGGTACTAAAAGTTTGGTTTTTGGTGTAGAACAAAATTACAGTGTTTACACTGTACCACCACGAGGGTTTGAGTGCTAATGGATTTATGATCGCCGTTGCAGGGACCATCCAAAGTAATTAGCACATAGGCTCTAAAGAGATGATGGTTAGTGAGCAATAAAGCCATTGCCCATAGCATAAACTGACAGTCCCTCCGATTTAACTCCAACCTCAAGCTAATTGGGAAAGTCATCCCTGTCTCATCGTCCTCAATTATGCAGCTTTGGATGCAAAAGCCTAGAATGGAGCGTCATTCGTCATGTCTAAACCTGAGAATCTCAAACCCCAAGAGGAGCGACCCCAAATGAAGTGAGGGGGAATACGCAATATCACTACTTTCCTGGTAATTGCTTACCTAGGCTATGTATAACCTGTGATAGATCAGACTGTAGGACACTCTTATTTCTCCACAGTCAAAAGTAGAATCCCTATGGCCACAAATACCCCCATTGAGTATTCAGACTCTTGTACACACCAACTACTGTTTCTGTCTCTCGGGTGCTTGCATTCTAGTTTGTTCAAGTTTAATGTATTGTTTTGAATAGCGTTTGTTAGAGTTTAAAGCATTTTCCAAATTTCACCAATATAGCATGATTTTTGTCTATTCTTGTTAACGGTTAAATGCTGCAGCCTTGAGTGCCTATCCTTTAGGCTCAACAATATTTCCCTATATTTCTCACCAATAGTCTTTCCATTAAGAACGATTAGATTATGTCTATTGAAAGTTGCTCATCCGTAGAAAGAAGGCAGCGGATAAAAGGCGATTTCAAAGTGACCTTCTCCTCTCTTTCACACCAATCTAAGCCCCCAATAGTTGGGGATCACATTGGACAAAGCCCCCTCCCCATCCCTTTAAACCCACAACTACTCATGGGGGGTCGCCAGACATTAAATATACATAAAACATAAACAAAATAGTTTGGGCTAATAAATTACAAAAACTTTACATTTCTTCTGTTTTATGTCATATGCTACGGTTAAATGTGAGCCTGTTTTGCATGTGGTGAGTTTCTAAATGGTTTAATAGTTTTGAGAAAGTTTTTAACTGCATTCTGCTTGTTTCCTATGACTATGTCGAAGACTTTGATAAGCTATTTAAATTACACTTCAATTAGGCTACCCTATTAGTGATATTGTATACTTGTGACTATAAGTTGAAATTTGTTGTACATTTCTATTCTAAAACGTAAGCCTAAACACTAGACACAAAATTGCAAAAACAAATGTACGAATGTTGTTAATTACAGAAAATATGATCCTCAAAGATGGCCAAACGCTATAGGCCTACTTAATGAGATTGTGTGTATCCCCTACAGGCATAGGCCTAATGTATCCTGTTATTCTTATAGAGTACCCTAGCACCAACTGTAAATCACGTCATTCGTAAATCCAGGAGTATTCTGGAATAAAAACTATAAAATACATAATTTGCAAATTCATATTTATTTTATTTGCTAAGAGATTAAATCATAATTGCAACGTAACAAACCTCAACTATGTAGCCTACTTTAGCCTGTGTTGCCAGTTAATCTTAAACTGCCTCGTTTTTAATTTATTCAGCATTAGCGCCTAGTCCATATGAGAGCAGCAGTCCAACAAATATAAAGTAAATTTTCAGAGGCCGGCTAATATAGGTAAGCACACATGGTAGTCATGATAGCGCTATTAACCCCGTTTGTATTATTCAAACAAGCTCCCAGGCCAGACACGTTGAGGCGGGGTTTATGTCAATTTAACGATGTTCACAATTTCATGCTAGCAAATAGAGTTTTATTGTAGTTTTATCATTGGTGCGCATTAATAACAATATTTGCAGACAGATGTTGAGAGGCGCAGGGATCATTATTAGATGTCAATCCCTTCGGCTCGTCATGAGGTCTACTTGTCTTGTCATGAGCCTTGGTATATTTAGGTATGCGAGAGTAGAAAATGTACAATAACATTATCCATGGGTTTGCATAGCTCCAAATGATCTAAATTAATTTGGCCTTCTGTTGTCGTGATTGGGGGTCTTGCACTCATGACCCCAATGTTTGCCCAACTGTTCCACAAACGCACGGTTATTTAAATGCAGCGGTTGTTGTAGCTGTTAGAGTAGGCTACTGTATTATAGCATGTGTATTTCAAATTAATACGTTGTGTGATATTACAATGGCAATGTTTATTATATTGAGGGAATTTTATTTTACTTGTTCGTGCAAATATAGGCTATCTAAAGGACGTTTAAAATAGTTTATATTGATTTTTTTTCATGATTTAATAAGTGTTATCTGCAGGATGAACTGTAAAAAGCTATTAGCCTACTTCTCTCACATATAAAATATTAATTAGCATTAACATCATCCATATGACGCCAGTAGCCTATAGTTAGATTATTTGCCTAGTATAGCCCGCAAAAACGTCATAATTCTTTCAAATAGTATATGGGCTATATAATCTATAGGCTATATGTAAATTAACATAAAATAAATAGTCCTTTATCATATCCTTAACGTGTAAAAGAGCAACTTTGTCGTACCACCTATTCAAATGCTAATGCATAAAATTGAGATAAATAAATAGCCTAAATGCAATATTTTTATCTGGTAGAGAAAACCAAACTAACCGGAATATTTGTAAAATAGTATTAAGCTACTTCTAGAGACCACTTTTCTGCGCCTGCCCTTGGAATGCATTGAAACTATCGTTGAGATAAAGACGCTGCTCTTGATCATTTGATAATGTGTTTAAACACCAAATAGCACAGGTGATATGCGTGCGACGTGAAAAAGGGTTAAGTGTCCAGCTGTATGGTTAGCCTATAACCACATCATCGATGCCTGATGTGCAAAATGATGACGACAGCTTCAAAACAGAGAAATCGGCTCCCGTAACTGTTTATAGGATGGTAAATTATAGAGCGTCTCCTGCAAAAGTTGTCTTTCAATGTAACGGTGCCTGCTCAGTACTTAACGTTCGCCTGCGTACGGAGTTTGCAGTCATGTGGCGTGGCGCATACGATTTACTCCAGCTTTTAGCGCTAATTGCGTTAAGTTAAGGAGAAAGATAAAAATAAGTAGCCTACTTGCCTTTCTGGCGTGTCCCATATCCAGGTAAAAGCTGATCTTCCACTGGTAACAGCCGTCGTTAGTGCTTCTTCTTTTAATGTCCTGCTGTCCACTTTCTCTTTTCTCTCGCTGTTTGCCAGCTATAGCTTTCTTTAGAGCTTTTAGCCTGCTCCCATTCGCTGTCCCCCTCACTCACTCTCCTCTGCTGCGAACCCCCTTTCCAATCTGTAGAGTTAAATCTTAATGATACACTTGCGGAAAATTCTTTGTCCGTTTTAATCTTATTCGTTTCACCCTTTCAAAGAGCTGGAGACATGGCCGGGGACTTTCAGTGAAGTGTTCGAGACAGAGACGGGAGAGAGGGAGCTCTGTTGTTGAATACTTAAAAACACCCATCCCTCTTATGCGTTTCCAAAGGGGGTACTTGCATATTTACGAACCATAATAACGGAAAATATCTATATAATCATATAGCAAAGTTTAAAGCTATTACGATAGTTTTGTAGCGATAATTGTATCCCATGCATATTACGTGAATGTTTTTTTGCAACACCTGCTTGTATGTTGGAGATAGCGTGCACCGCGTTTATACTTGCGCTTCTTTTAGAGTTCCAGCTGCAATACGAAAATGCAGTTATGAGGCTACCTATATTAGCTGTTCTGTGCCATTTGAGCCATTTGATTTTTTTCTAACAAAATACGGCATAACGTCTATTGTCTGAATTTCTCCTGAAACACAAAAAGGAAAAACTATACACGTAACGGTCCAAAAAATAAATTGATTATAACAAACTTTATGAGTTAAAAACAATTTCTAATGACTTGTACAGGCAGTAATATGAGGTTGTAATTGTACATTGTACGCTAGATGGCAGCGCGATCCAGACATTTTTTGAGTTGGGGAGGTAGAAGCCTAGAGATCCCTTCATACAAAACAGCCGGAATCCCCATAAATTTTCGAACAACTTCGCACGATTTTAAATTATTGTCATTATTAAGACATAATGTGGCAGCCATTCAATGATTGGGAAGAGTATAGACCTTTGACGATTACTGAATATTGCTTATTCTTGCGTCTAATTTGGAGATTTTCGACCGTTCATATCGCATCCCGTTTTTCGAACACACGGTCTATTATGCATAATTTCCCCCTCGCTATTTCCCTCATTTATTGGTTATTTTGCGCTGAATTTATGATTTTATCGACGAGAATGTAACGGTTACACACGATGATATACCGCAATGCGCATGCCAAAACAACACGTCTGTAATAAAAACCCGCTACAGAATAATAATGAAACGTTTGCATTTATAATAAATATAACAGTTCAACACAAACCATTTCAAACTTTGGGGAATTCTGTGCGGGTCCTTTTCGCTGCGCAAGGTTTGTTTATTTCACGTGCGTAAAGCTTTGTCCCTGCCTTTACCCCGCTTTTCGGCTATTCTATCCAGGGTTTCTTCCTCTTTTTGTGACAATAGACGGCCCATACTAATCAGGTTTCAAAGTAAATAGCAGCGCGGGGCGAGCTCAATGTAAATTGTGCTTGTCAGAGCCCCCAGTCGTAGGTAGCAAGGAACGAGGACACTAACCAATGGAGAGAAAGAGGCTTGGCTAACCTTAGCCTCCCATTTTCTCTCTCCCCCCTCAATGCAGGGCTCTGGCCAGTCAGTCGCCTTTGATTATCAGTTGCCAGCAGCCCCTCTCTTGGCTCCTTGACATGAGCACCATATAAGGCGCAGCGATCTCCATAGAAACGTGTCAGTTTCAATAGTAGTGTCAAAGTTCACTATATACAGACATTCGCGCAGATCCCCGTTTCGGAAACATTGCTCCGCTGGTCCTCTCGTTTAAGCGCATTCATTTTTTGGGTCTCTCCTTCTTGCATATTCTATTAGTTGTTTTTTCTTTTTATCTTTTCTCGTTCGCTCCATTCCTGCTGGAGAGGTGAAACTGCATGGGCACTTCGGCGACGCGGTTTTTTCGCTGGGCGAGATAAGGTTTATTTAAGAATATAGATGTAAAATCCAGGTCTTCAGTTTTCCTCCCTCCTTCAGCGAAGACGGGAGTAAGGAGCAAGGAAGAAGAGAGAAAGGAATTTATTTCTCCGCAGCACTTTGGATCGCGTGTGTCTCAGAAAGATTTTATGCTCGTTTCTACGTCCATGTGAATCGTTCCTGCCTCCTTTGTGGTTATTTTCTATCAAACTGCAAATTGTTACGTCTGGTTCGGTTTTCCTACAAGATTAGGGTTTCTGAATGGCTGGCTGCAATTTACCTTGGAACTGGCCTCCCGATACTTGCATATCCTGATCGGGTGCCTATTCTATCGCCTCTTCTATTTTGAATGTATTGATCGCGTCTTACTCCGTTCTTACCCTATGATATTGCGTGCTCCGATTTGACTTTGCACCGCCGTCTTTTGAGATCTCTTTTCCTCAACGCGCTTCATAAACACCAGCGATCATTTCGCTCTATAGCACTTTCCGGGGCCGAGATATGGCAATGGTAGTTAGCGTCTGGAGAGATCCGCAGGAAGACGTGGCCGGAGGACCTCCAAGCGGCCCCAACCCAGCAGCTCAGCCGGCGCGAGAGCAACAGCAGGCGGCGTCGGCAGCACCCCACACTCCGCAGACACCGAGCCAGCCAGGACCCCCTTCAACACCAGGGACTGCCGGTGATAAGGGGAGTCAAAATTCTGGACAGAGTCAACAGCATATAGAATGTGTTGTTTGCGGAGACAAATCGAGCGGCAAACACTATGGCCAGTTCACCTGCGAGGGATGCAAAAGTTTCTTCAAGAGGAGCGTGCGGAGGAACTTAACGTATACATGTCGTGCCAATAGGAACTGTCCCATTGACCAGCACCACCGCAATCAGTGTCAATACTGTCGGCTGAAGAAGTGTTTAAAAGTGGGAATGCGGCGGGAAGGTGAATATATTTTTTTAAAGCCACTCATCATTACGCATCCTAGCAGACGTGTATGCTGCCATGTTGCGTTAAGGTCACCGGTTCTATGCCTGGGCATACTGCAGTCTACATCCACATTTTTCAAGAATTATTTGTAGCAGTGATTTGTATTTTTTTTCTTATAGGCTAAGGGGATAGGCCTATATGATAAAAAAGTAGCACACACAAAGTAGCCATGAACGCAGATCGTCTAGACACAGCGGCTATATAGGCTCTACATACATTATTTTTAATTTCTGTTTTGTTAATGCTGCAGTCTAATCAGTGACATTTACCAGCAAACACATTGCGTTTAGCCGGCCTATTTAGCATGGGGCTTAGAGCAGAAGGTGGATTGTGAGTGTAGGCTAGTCGAGTGTGTGTGTGTGTGGGTGTGTGTGTGTGTGCGCGCACGTGCGTGTGTCCTCGCGCGCGTATGTGCGTGCAGTCTACTAATAGTCTAGTCCATATGTGCAGCACGCACACTAACGTATAAATGTATAGAATGGTTTGTATGTGCGTTGGGATCAAGCCCACGTCTCCGCAGCTCCATATGCTGACTAGACATCTTAGGCACACTGAACACTGCCGCTGAAGTTGCTCAAGCCTCATTGTTTTGCTCGTGCATTACAGGCCGTAACTTTCCCTCCTTGTGAGTCTTTCATCGCACACTATATAAATACAGCTTTTTTTTAAATTCAACATTTATTATAATATACATATAATGGTCACAGACATAATTGTATTATTATATTTATTAATATTATTTCAGACAATAGCAGTTACGATTATTTTTCCCAAGTGACCTTCTGCAGGGGTTAAAAGGTTAAACTATTTCTGCATTAAATTGTAATTATCAGTGCCATTTTTAATATGTATACATACAATTAATGGATACATATAAATAGCTTACAATAGTAAGACAATATAAGTAACCATTATGTACAAATACACGCGGCCTGTAGCCCATAGTGTGCAATTTAGGAAATTGCAAAACTGTCAGATAAGTAAAACAGTGTCCGTATGGCGAATGAGTGTGTGTGTGAGTGTGTGTGTGTGTGTGTGTGTGTGTGTGTGTGTGTGTGTGTAGGCGTGTTTGGCTTTTAATTTACATACGTAACTATATAGGCTACATACTAATGCAAATATGATCGAAGGAAAAGGGACATACAAATGTGTTTTTATGAGATAGATAATATTCTGTAAAATGTATGCCTACATGTAACGTAAGGGCATTACGACTGAAAGACCGTTTTAAATTGTATAAAATGCAATCCTTTTATCTAGAAGTAGAAAACACTGCCTAGCTTGATTTATGCTACTTAGCTCTGGTTGTACACATATAAACAATGTTTATCAGTTCTGGATGCACATTTCCTCTCCTTCTCTTTCTTTTTGTCAGCGGTTCAGCGAGGACGAATGCCTCCAACCCAACCGAACCCAGGCCAGTACGCGCTGACGAATGGGGACCCACTGAACGGCCATTGCTATCTTTCCGGATACATCTCGTTATTGCTCCGGGCTGAGCCTTACCCGACGTCTCGATATGGAAGCCAGTGCATGCAGCCCAACAATATCATGGGTATCGAGAACATCTGCGAGCTGGCTGCTCGCTTGCTCTTCAGCGCCGTGGAATGGGCGAGAAACATCCCTTTCTTTCCCGACCTGCAGATCACCGACCAGGTGTCCCTTCTCAGGCTGACGTGGAGCGAATTGTTTGTGCTTAATGCGGCTCAGTGCTCCATGCCTTTGCATGTGGCCCCTCTACTCGCCGCTGCCGGCCTTCACGCCTCTCCAATGTCTGCGGACCGCGTCGTGGCTTTCATGGATCACATTCGAATCTTCCAGGAGCAAGTGGAGAAGCTCAAGGCCCTCCACGTTGACTCAGCAGAGTACAGCTGCATCAAGGCGATAGTACTTTTTACATCAGGTGGGTATCACACATGTAGCTACAGAATGTGACCAGGCCTAGTCGCTGTAGGTATATGTGCAGTAGGTATCGATGGCACACATAGCATAAATTCATTGGAATAAAGAATAAGTCAGTCAAGTAGAGCTATAGGCTAGTCGTTGCTATGGCGCCAAATTTGACTAGAGCTTACTGTATATCCACTTGCATCCATTTCCATATCAGTTATAGCTATAGCATTCGGCGTATAAATAAATACAGTGAGAGAATCGTTGTGTTTTTGGTGTAAGCCTTAATTCTGTCATTTTCAACGACTCATATTATCATATTTTATGATGGCATAATTTGCCATTTCGAGCAATTTTTACCCTCGATTAGATGTAACTATACAATTTAGAACAGGTGTCAAATAACGTAAAGATGAAATATGATGATATGACAGCTGATGTGTATGAGTTGTGGTGCATGCTTCTATCCTTGCTTTGTGCGCACAAACACATGTCATGGGGGACAGGAAATAATCCTTAGCAGACAGAGATCAAAGAAACCAATGAAGTTGACTAATACGTCACTGCATCGCGTCTGTGTAGAACAGCGCTATACTCTAAAGGTTGTTTAAGGATTCATTGTTGTTGACCTAATTATTTCTTATTTATTTTTGACGTGGTTTTAAAAAATCTCTATGCAAATTTAGAAGTAGCCTAAACTACATTCTACATGTCTAAATTGAACTGACTCGGGCATTACTGTGCGGGTGCTTATTTACTTTCGTGCGTAATTCAGATGCTCTTTTATTGTTGGTTGTGGATGTGTATTGCCATTAAGCCAACCACGTCACGGGAGTGTAGCAATTATTGGAATCACAGAAAAAGTAGCCTACATTTGACCCATTGGCCCATATAGATAACTTAACTAATCTTCAAGTCTTGCCCTGAGTGTTATTTTAGGACTATTCATAGTTTTTATCCAATACACAGACTATTTTGTAATTAAGCAAGTTTTAAATAGAATGTCGTTTTCTAGTACCATGGGCTACCTTATTATTTTTAATAAAAAAATAGATGCCTAGAAAGCACAATAACGTTTTTAGGTGGCACAACTTGTCCTCACTTTAGTCGAAAATAACTGTGGCATATTTTAATATTTAGGATATTATATCCTATCCTAACCATATTCATTGTTGCTTTTCTGTTTTTAATATCAACACTAACAAAATAGTTAATATATTATATTATATTATATTATATTATATTATATTATATTATATTATATTATATTATATTATATTATATTATATTA
>JAOEHI010000024.1:3263021-3280372 GCA_025447815.1 Percopsis transmontana
TTGTTTTTGTAACCATGGTTGTTTTTTTTTTTTTTTTTGCGTAGAAACTTTGTGGAAACCCCTTATTTGCCTGCCCCCCCCCCCCCCCACACACACACACACACATACAAAGACATATACACACACTCTTACCATGGCAACACAAACAACAGCATCCAGTGCAGTAGAGTTGCTGACTGTCAGGATCTGAGGATCTGTGTGTGTGTGTGTGTGTGTGTGTGTGTGTGTGTTAAGAGAAGCACCGGGTCACGGTGCCCTGACAGCCTTCCCTCAACCTTTGCTCAACCTTGTCACCTCTGCTCCTGCGCTGTGACTCCCATTACAATGGCCGCTACCTCCGAGCGCGCCAGGCAGCCGAGCGCACAAAGACGGCCCGAGTCAACCTTTTGACACGAGAAGCCGCCGCCAAAAATCAAATCAAAAAACACCCCACCAGAGCCAGGCTATGGCAAGCTGGCAGCTATGGTAACAGGGCCAGTGACTCTCCTAGCTTCAGCGCTGTGTAAGTGGACAAAAAGTCAACAGTGCACACAATCAGAGAGATGCCAACGTCGACCGGGGTTTGTGCTAAAACAAAGTCAGGCATCCGGAGGGTTCCGAACACTACAACAGGGTGTGAGGGATGGAAAGTTAAGAGCAAAAAAACTCTGACATTTGGACATGAAATACATACAGGGTCTGTACTGAAGTCTAGCTGACATTTCAAGGGGCTGATTCACTGCTAGATGTTAAGGCCACCCACCCACACAGCGAGGTGTGGAACATGCCGTTTCAGCTTGCCCAGATGAGATAGTGGTACGAGGGAGGCATTCACGGACATGTGCAGCGAGTGTCTGATGACCTATACGTTCAGCTTGATGTCACAGAGGAGCCCAAGGAAGACAAAGGCACCATCCCCACAGGTGGAGGGGAGACTAGCTGTAAAGACAACGATGTGCGCACACACAGATATGAGTGGGAGTAAAATATTGGTTCTCAAACTTTGGGTCAAGCCCCCCTGAGGGGTCGCAAGATGATTATAGGAGGTCATAAGAAGATTTCAAAATTTTACCATGAAAAAAGTAATTATATCAGTTCCAAATGGTTTATCTTTTATTTGAATGCTGTTATGTTATGTTATGTACACTTTTGGGGTGTCTGGTAACCACGTTAGTATAAAACCATTAAGAGTCCCTATTGCTCTTAAAGTGTGTGTAAAGTTTGATTGTGTGATTGTGTGATTGTGTGACGCCAATGCCGCTGGTCAAACAAACGTGATCTCCATCTCTCATCGCTACCGTGTTGAGGATTACAGCTCTTATCCCTAATCCTACATTAAGGACGCATTCTCACGACGGCTGTGACACCATTTCAGCCAGAAGACCACGGCGAGGGCACGCGGACAGGAAGCCAAACACCGCAGGAGAGGATTAACAGATATACAAGGAAGAGGGCACGACAGAGAGCTGAAAATAGATGCAAAATGGAGGGTGTGTGATGTGTAGGTGCGTGGCCACCGTAATAGTAGCTGCTCTTGTATGTGCGCACACACACACACACACACACACACACACACACACACACAGTGTCGCCCTAGACTGTCTGAACCTTGCCAAACTACACATGGGCAGTGAATTAAGCCAGGACGTAGAGTAAGGAGTGATAATACAGTTAACATTTTCAAGGTTGAGCACCTTATGTTGCTTTCAATACACACTTGACACTAAAGGGACTAAAAGTCCTTATTTTCACTGATTGTTGGGCAGAAGAGGCTACTGAAGCCAATGTTTAATCTACCATCTATGAGCCAAATATTAATGCCATTTTCTAATGCCATCGAACGTACGCTGTTGTTCTATTGCTTACCGCTGCTGTGCCATTTAGTATGGCAGTTTTTAACACTTCATACGCCGATGCTCCTTGCGGTATTGTGGTCAGCATCCAATTACATTTTCTTATTTATCAACCTAGGAGTTTCTTTTTGCAGTTGGCACATTTCTTTGCTTCATGCTATTCAGAAAGCAGTGTTATTCACCCGTCACATACCATGTGTACAAGTAGTGTGTTTATGTTTAGTCTACCGCCAGGAGGGACGTCTTTCCGTCCGTGAGTTACAAAGGTCATGTTACGCTTTGCGCAGCAGTGAGTTTGTATCAACACTCATGAATCCAAACTACATTGGGCCTTTTGCAAAATAAGTGGTTTTCATACTGATGTGAAGTCATAATGGACCCAATTCACAGAAGTGAAAACAAAATGTCTGATTAGACGTAATCATTGCATTGGAAATGAGCCAATAGCATTGTCAATGCTTGTTATTCAGAACACCTGAATCAAACTGAGACATTAATAGAGTTATTAGCTACAGCTGTGTGTACCCTATACTATAACATGTAACACCCTTAGGTTGTATCCCAGTTGCATGGGGGGAATATGAACCGTGTGGTCTTTACCTGCTGAGACGCGGGGACAGTCTGGCAGCATGGCCTCCACCGGCGTGTCCAGGGGCTGAGGGCTGGACACCCAGTTACGACAGTGCTGTGGGGGCGAAACAGAGAATATGGTGAGGAGAGAGCTATTGACAATAGAGTGTATACATATATATATGTGTGCTTTCTGCAGAAACACTGATGACCGTCAAACTCTATGGTCTGGTGTATTAGTGCTGACACACACGCACGCACGCACGCACGCACGCACGCACGCACGCACACAGTGAAAATAGAGGACAAGTTGGAAAGCAAAGGGGATAGATAGACTCAGGAGAAGGAGAGAAGAGAAGATGTGTGTTTGTGTGTGCAACTGCACGCGTGTGCGTGCACGGAGGAGATAGAGACAGGAACAAGCAATTAAAAGCCCTGTGACAAGTTGCTCAGACAGCTTGGGGGGTTTGTTTGCAGTGGAGAGCTGGGCGCTTCTCTACCATGGTGGATCAGCAGTTGCCTTTGTGTGTGTGTGTGTGTGTGTGTGTGTGTGTGGAGAGAGAGGGTGTCTGCCCAGCTTGCTGACCCATAACCCCCTCCTGCAAACACCCCCAGCCCCTTACTCCCACCCAGTCCTGCGTGTCTGACAACTCTACTGTCAGGAGACGGGGCAGAGAGAAAAAAATTGAGAAGACCTCTTTATCCTGTTTTCTGGCTGTCTTTATCTCGGCCCAGATGCTGCCGCTGCTCCTCGTTGCCTTTTGCCTATCATTCACCCAGCACCGGCGAACAATGGCACCGACACAGAAGCGGAGCCATAGCTAGCATAACCGGCATAACCGAGTTTTTAGCGACGATTCGCCTCGGCGGCGTTCGTGTGTGTCTTTCCTCCGTCTGACCCTGCAGGCTGGGTTGGTATGCTGGTGGCTTGTAGGGATGGAACATAAACAGGCCGAGAGGGAGGCAGTAGGAGGAATGCACGGAGAAGACGTTCCCCAGATAAGATAAAAGTTCAATAGAAGAAAGAGAAAATGTAAAGAGATTAAAATGTGCAGCTGGCGTCCTTCTGAATCACTGCTTATCTGTCCTTGTTTACTTTCACCCCGGCCCCCTGACAACCATTACAGCGGTGTGTGTGTGTGTGTGTGTGTGTGTGTGTGTGTGTGTGTGTGTGTGTCTGTGTGTGTGTGTGTGTGTGTGTGTGTGTGTGCAAGATTGTGATTACATAGCGGGGGGTCTCCCACAAAGCTTTGAAGCGTCCTATGTCATTTTCTGAACCCTTGGAACTCAAACATACATAATCATGCAGATACACACACACACACACACACGTGCGCACACGGCTTTGCCCTCTCTGACCTCTTCTCCCAAGGCCTTGACATAGAGGGGACTGGATGGAAAGAGCCATCTGAGAAGAGAAGACCCCCCCGCCTCCCCAAACACACACACACTTCCATAAGAAAGAAACATTATAATCCTGGGTCACATCACACCTCTGCCTAGCTGTCACTGCATCGACCCCCTCCCCCCTCCCCCAAGAGCCCCCTGCCACCCCTGGGTCAGCCTGAGTCCCTCAAAGGATTGCCGACATCTGAACAAGTAAGTGCGGGCAACTTTGTGTGCATGTGTGCGAGTGTGTGCGTACATGTGTGTGGTTTTCTCGGAGACAACTTATGCGTAGTAGGCCAGTATTCTGGCCTACTACGTGTAAACATGTAAACAACTGCATGTTTTTATTTCTCTTTTTACCCCTTGGGTCTGCGCTATGCACTACAGACAAGACTGTTGCATTAAATGATCATTATGAGCCAAGTTTGGATTTGGTTTACTGTACATAGTGAAGGATGACGCCATCGCTACATGTAGATAAAACCCTGAGAGTCCTGCTTTTCCCTGGACATTCACGCTTCCTCAGGTTGGATCATAATACTGACGTTTTCGGTTATTTATTTTTGCTTTCATCAATCAGCTACGCAAAAATCGCTTCGGTAACTACATTTAGTCGCGCTTTCCTAATCCGATTGATTTCGTAAAAATTTTTTTAAAAATGATGTCACTAGGTTGCAAAATAGTTGTCCGTAGAGGCTTTACATAACAAAGATAAATGATCTGTTCCAAATGCAGAGCAGCGGTGCTCAGTGCTAGGGTAGCTAAACAAAGGCAAACAACAGATACATGTGATAAAAGCCTTTCCTGTTGAACAGCGATTAGTCCACGTGCAATAGTGGACACAACTAAGAAGGCACTGGCTCTGCCCCGCGATGCTGAGACACCTCTTTACTCGCCTCTAACCGCCATCTTTCTTTTTCTCTAGCCATGTCAATCTTAAGCGCTAGCATTTGCTATGCGCGCGCGCGTGTGTGTGTGTGTGTGTGTGTGTGTGTGTGTGTGTGTGTGTGTGTGTGGAGATGGCGGTGGAGGAGAGGGGGGAGATGACAGTCATCTCAGTAAACAGTGGCTTATTGTGTATTTGTAGCGACGTGCGCTGCCCCTAGATGTGCTCTGCCCGGGAGCCTGGGCTGCGGGGCAGTGCGGGGCGCAGGAGCCGCGGGGGGCTCCTCCACTGCTATATCAAGTGTCTCATTGTATCTGCCTCTAATTCATTCAGCCTGTCTGGAGGAAGATGTCAGCTGGGCTGTGGAGCAGTGGGCTAAAGGTGGGGCGGGGGGAGAGAGGGGCAGAAGGGGAGCCCGCCTTTGAAAAGGGCCTTCTTCGCCAACGCCGCCACCACCACCAAGGACGCAGGGAGGCCGGGTTTCTCAATAGATTTGTCAAGGCAGCCACACGGACAACACACGCACACACACACACACACACACACACACACACATGCACGCACGCACATGCAGTCACACACACAGCCCCAGTGCAAGGGGGGAGACCGCGGGCAGAACAGCAGCCACATAAAGGCAAGGCGTGCTGGCTGGGATTAGAGAAGGCTGACAGAGGGACGGAGCATCTCATCAGCTGGCTCTGATGCCACTTCAAGAGGCCTGACTGCCGATCAATGACGCCATTGAACCAGGGGGGGAGACGGAGACACAGACGTATAAACAGATCTGACTGGCCACCAGCACCATCGCTGTTGTGTGTGTGTGTGTGTGTGTGTGTGAGAGAGGGTATGCAAACAGACATGTCTCTATCCTGCCTATTTGCAGCCTGTTTCTTTCAAATCATCATTATTAATTTAGAAACATATGGCTCTGAGGGGGCAGGACCCGCTGGGCTGGCCTGTTAGGGCCTGCAGCCTAGCAGGGCGCTAACCGCTACACTAATAGCACCGTCTGAGAGGCCAAATGACAGGCAGGTGTTTGCTCCACCAGTCTGAGAGATGCTCTTAAGCCTACCCCGTTGTGTGTGGCAAGGGCACTCAGCTGATGGCAGAGTGACCAAATGGAGCCTTTTTATGGAGATCAAATAGGCCTCTCAACAGAGCCCAGATAGCCCACTATAAGGAGAGTAGGGCAGTATTACATTCTGAGAGTGCTGAAGGAACAGTCATGCACTCCACTCCATTCAGCCAACACCTGCACTAGCCCTGGAAAACACACATATATACTGTTGGAGTGTCCACCATGAACCCAGGCTCATTTGAACTCACTACTGTTTTACAACCGTTTTTGCACTTACTGCAATTTAACAGTGTTTTTATAGTGATTATGCGTGATTATCATCCCACGTTATTTCACATTTTGAAAATAATTAACTCTGAAATTACAAAAATACTCTTCCATACGAAGCATTTCCCGTGCCGTATCACGTAAGCAACTATAAAGCTCAACAGTCAATAGTGAAATCCCTATTTTCTGAAACCATAGGGGACAGTTCCTATGATAAGAAATAAAGTCTATAAGGTCAGTTTACCGCAGCCTCCTAAGCCAATCACACAGCTGACAGCCTCAAAGTAAACTTCTCAAGAAACTAGCCTTGAGCGCTAAATCTCACTCTCTGTGTCACTGTCT
Organism: Percopsis transmontana; assembly: GCA_025447815.1. Taxonomy (NCBI): domain Eukaryota; kingdom Metazoa; phylum Chordata; class Actinopteri; order Percopsiformes; family Percopsidae; genus Percopsis; species Percopsis transmontana. Next base: position 3,269,386 of record JAOEHI010000024.1, read on the forward strand.
CTCTCCTTTCTCCTCCCTGGTGCTGTATAATCTCTATGGATTAGAATGCTTTATTCATGACCACTGTGTTTGTATGTGTGTGTGTTTGTGTGTGTGTTTGTGTGTGTGTGTGTGTGTGTGTGTGTGTGTGTGTGTGTGTGTGTGAGAGAGCCGGCCAGTAGAGTGTGACAGCAGGACAGGAGACACCTTGGAGACTGTGACAGGCTGCCAGCTGTACACCATCATACCCTTCTCTCTCTCCCTTTCTCTCGTTGCTCGCTTCCCCTCACTACACTACTCATCTATCTCTTCATACCTCCAGCTAGCTCCTCGCCTCCATCTGTATTCACTCCGCTCACACCCTACCTGTCTTTTTGTTTTGGTTTCCCTGAGCTCTGCCCGCGCTCCGCGGAAGTCGACAGGATTTAAATAATTGAACGTTTCTCATGCGTTATTTCTCTGCCCATTTCTCCCTCTGTCTGACGGAATGAGGGATTCCTTCCATCTCTTCCGCTCCCAGCTCGACTTCTTTCCACCCCCACTCGCTCTTTATGCTTCTTAACTCCTCTCCCTTTTTTCTCCTCTATGCCGTGATGTCGGCTGGCCGCCGTGTGACCTGTCTGGGACTGTGTCACCCGGCCCAGCGAGCTCTGAATCCAATTCCTCCCCTTTTATGCTCCACGCCTCATCTCCCCATCGCTCTGTCCCTGCACCCCTTGGCCCCCTAGAGGGAGGAAATGATCTCACACCGACGAGAACAGCGCATCGTGCCTCTGGGTGGGTGGGGGGTGAAGGGTCGTCGAAGGCACCCATATTTATACTCTGTCCACGACGGTATTAAGGCTGGCTGCTCGCTGCCCTCTGCGATGTGAAACACCATCTGGGCTGTCCTCTGTGTGTGTGCGTGTGCTTGTGAAAGAGAGAGAGAGAGAGAGAGAGAATGTGCAATATGATTCTATGACATGTTTCTGTGTATGCATGTGTGCATGTTGTGCATAGATACATCACTATGTGTGTGTGTGTGAGACCAAACTCATCCAAACAGCAGGAACCTGAACCAGGTTTAGGTACCCCAAGATCATTAGATTGACAAATAAATACTATAAATATTAACTTTTATTAAAGGCTGTGCTGTCTGCAATGGTGTCGGAGGAGACTTGACGGAAGACCGGGGAAAGCAGGAAGGAGAGACAGAAGCAATAGGCAGCAAAATTAGTGAATAAAAGTAATTTTCTGCAGCCTGGTTGGACATATCAGTACATGACGGGCCACCTATCTTGCTCTGGGCAATGCCCTTAATTTTTGCAGCCGCTTATCTTAAACCTGTGAACAGTGAAAGAGGCGACGAGGCGAGAGAGTGAAGCCACACTGTCCTTTTCATCCGACTGGACAAGGAAGGTTATTTCAGATTTATTGTTCTGGGTAATCGTCACAAATAGAAATCACTTAACATTCCAATTACGCCGTGTCCCTCACATCCCTCTGATGAATCAGAAATAGGAAGTGCTAGAGAAGGGGGCCAGTGCAACCTTGAATGACCACCACACACACACACACACACACACACACACACACACACACACACACACACACACACAAACGAGATGGGAGATGACAGTAATAGCCAAAACAAAAGGCAAGGTATATAAGAGAAACGTAAAACAAATACTTTGTGTGTGTGTGTGTGTTTGACATTTGCATCTCTGGCTCCCTAGTAGCTCTGGTCTTGGCTGCTCCTCATCTTTATGTGCATACTGAGTGGGACCAGGTGCTGTGTATGGCACAGAGGTCACACCAGAAAGGGCCAGAGCTAAAATGATGAAATGCAAACCGGTACACACACACAAACACACACAACCTGTATGTATGCATACATGCACACACACGAAGACACACACACACACACACCCTGCATGTATGTATACATGCACACGCACAAAGACACAGAGACACACGCACTCAATCTCTCCTGCACATTTACACACACACACACACAAGGGTAAGGGCTAACAGTCCTGGTTAGTCATTGACACCCACCCAGGAGGGGAGAGTGGGGGCTGATGGGAAAAGAAACACAAACAAATGGAAGAAAAACATGCAAACAATGCTTGTGTGTGACCAGTAAGGCTGGCGGTTGGTCCGAGATACCTGTGTAGGTCACAGGGTTCTGTGCAGGGGAGGTCTGGGAGGCGCAGTGTCTGAGAGAATAACTGTAGGCTGAATTTACACGATTGTGTGTGACCCCAGAGTACATTGTGGTGCCTTTGATTTTGTGCATGTGTGTTACTGATTTGTTTGTGTGTCAAACCTTTTCATCTGTGTTTTCATCTGTGTGAGTGGGTGCACCGTACAGTATAGTGTTTTCTTTCTGTCCAATCATGCGTGTGTGTGTATGTACATTGGTGTCCATTTGCCTGTGTCTATATATATATATATATATATATATATATATATATATACTGTATATATAAATATATAAACTATGCACAAAAAGTAAGGACATTTGTGTTTGGTAGATTATTTCTTTTGCTTCTTGGCAATAAATCTAATACCATTGGAAAGCCTGATTATTTCCCTAAAATAGTGTCACATTTGTAAGGAACATGCATTGGTGGGATGAGCAGCAGAGCTAAGTATGTGGGTTGCGCCCATTAAAAATGTGCCAAATCGTCTCCGACAATGCCAAACAGCCTTTCTTTGCTGCTTGTTTGGTGTTGTTTGGTGAGTGAGTGTGCGCCTCGGTGTGTTCTGTTGAGACTAATGAAGGTGTGTGTCCGGACACGTGTGTGTCCGTGTGTGTTATGTCACCTGCTGCATCCAGTCTTGTGTGCCCTTGCTGGTCTCCTGCAGCCAGATGTTGTGAGCAGAGTCAGTCAGGGCCACCGCACACACCCTGGTCTTCACCTGGGCCTCCCTCTGGTTCATCTAATACACACACACACACACACACACACACACACACACACACACACACACACAATTATATTACAGCAGCCCTATTGGGATACTGCTAGTTGACAAGGATTATTATCATGTAATGATGTTTGTTTGTTTTTTTACTTTTTGAGCCTGGATCCTCACCACCAATAAGATGTTGGGTAACAGTTAGTGACCCCCCCTTGTGCATGGGAGGGGTCACACATCTTTTGTACTGCATAACATCTAGCATCAAAATATATAAACAACCATGAACACAACTGAAAAATGTATGGATATATTATACAACTAGATTTAAAAATAATAAAAAATAACCCCTAAAATGACCCCCTTAAAACCATCCCATGGCCGCATGTGTGGGGGGGAGGGACAGGGTCCTGACCCACCACTGCTATAAAGTATATTATAGCTAGCCTATATTCACATCATAATAGAGATAGCTTAGGAGATACTGCCTGTACCCTGTGGATTCACAGTGAACCAGGTGTACGGCATGTTAGAATATAAAACGCCATAGAACCGTGGCGTGTCCTCGTGTCCTTGTCACGTTCTGTGCAAATGTCCTTCCCTGTGCGCGCCTCAAATGGCCCGGTCCCCATTCTAACTACCCTTTCCCTTCACATGTCACGGAGGACCTGGACTTCTGCGCTGCCGTCCCACCTATTCCCTTCTGAATGTCAACGGCGAGGAAAATGTAACACAAAGGACTTGTTACAGCACTACAATGGACTCCCCGCACCGCAGCCCCCCACCCTAAGGAGGGCCGTGGCCGGGCCTTTTGAGAGCTGGCCGCTTCACTCGACTTCCCGTTAAGATAAAACAGAAAAGAGAACGGGGCTCGCAACAATAGGTTAACAATCATTTACAGCCTACTGTATGCTTAGCGATACTGGGTTACAGGGATGGTTGGGTTGAGTAAAGCATTGCAGTATAGAGCAGATCTTGGGTCTAGCTTGCAGTATATATGGTAGAATGGGGATCAATGTCTGAAAGGGGCTAGCTGGGATTTAAAACTTTATGCAAGGGCAGAGGGTTAGGCTATTAAAAGTTGTAGTTGGAAATACTGTATAAGGTTAGTGAGTGGGTTGAGTTATAGGTACCTGGGCAGGGATTTGGCTTACTTTTTAAAGGAAACTTAGGCCATGACCGCTTTGGCTGGGCCGTAGTGTACAATTAATACTGCCAAAGTTGGTGTGTAGGGCCAGGGCAGGGGCGAGAGCTGGATGGAGCCCGGGACTGAGACTGGGACTGGGACTAAGGCTGGAGCAAACACCAGGGTCGGTTCTCGCCGGCTGGCTGTACATCAAAGTGACGTAGGCATTTGGATACATCCTCTCAGGACCAGCCAAATTAATGTGGGAGTGTATAGAGATAAATGAAATCTATTAAGGCACTAAGGACTCATATATCATCCTGCTGATAAATATTCCTCTAGAGCATCTTCATTGGAATAAACGAGAAAGTGTCTGAGAGGGAGGCGCTTCATGCACAAAGAAAAAAAGATCTAATGTTACACACAGAAACCCTAAAAATACACACATGTATGCGCTGACACACGGATACACAATCAAACACACGCACATTCTCTCTTTCTCTTTTCTCTCGTCTCTCCCGATCCGCTTGGTTGAAAGGCTTTCCTCTGGCAGAACTGGGCCCACGGGAGCAGCAAAGTCAACCTTTTAAAACTTGAGGTGTCAGTCAAGGTCCTGTTTTCTGGCGCTAGCGAAACAGGCTAGTCCCTGAGTATAGGGGCTGTTAGCAGAGGCCAGGAAACAGGAGACAGTGGACCAACTGCCTTAAAAAAAACACTATACGTGACTTTTAACGACCTATTCAAAATATCAGGCAGCTTTGGGATGAAAAAGCCTATTTTTCCCACCTGTATAGTTTTTACCCCACATTTGCTCCTACAGAAAACCCCTTGATATGATTTAGAGGTGCAATATATTTCACTTTACGATGGAAAATGTGTGTGTGTACCCAGTTCACTGGATAACATTTTATTTTTACACTAATGTTACTCTTAATCCGTCAAGCAAATTGAAAAGAAAGACATTTCTGGTAAAGAGGTTAATGTACACACAATGAGAAAAGTTGTCTTAAATCAGTATGGAAAAGAGATTAAGCATGACTGAACAAAACAAAGAAACAGAATAGACATATTGACAACTAAATATGGATACCAAAGCATGCCAGTTCACTGGATAACATTTTATTTTTACACTAATGTTACTCTTAATCCGTCAAGCAAATTGAAAAGAAAGACATTTCTGGTAAAGAGGTTAATGTACACACAATGAGAAAAGTTGTCTTAAATCAGTATGGAAAAGAGATTAAGCATGACTGAACAAAACAAAGAAACAGAATAGACATATTGACAACTAAATATGGATACCAAAGCATGCAAAATCTTCATTTCTGATGATGTATGACGTACTTCCCAAAACTGCCAATGTCTACAAGCCTTGAGACAGGCTCCATTAAAAGCAAAAACTGTACTGACTGACTGCATGTGGTTGAAAAGGGGGTTTCAGTTGTGGTAATGGGTACACAAATAAGGACCACAGAAGGAAGTGCTCTTTATACAATATAGCCATTGACCACAATGAGCTTGATACCTCTGGGCCCCATATTTTGGAAGCCACAGTGACAACAGTGGTTAACAGCATGTTTGACCAAGCTGCCTCATTCAAGGCATGGTTAGCACATACGCGCATAAGCTTTTGAGATATACTTCTATGTCCTCTACTAGCTACATGATGCTAGCTGCTGGCTTATAAATTATTTACTGTCTTGTGAGCTATGCCTCCCTGGGTGTCAATGTCAGCTGTCTTTATCCATTTTGTTCATGTTATACTTTTTACACCATGTTAGCTTAAAAGTTAGCTTTAGTGAGCATTATCCAGAATGTTAAACACACTAATCCACTGTGTAACCACAGACCATAGCTTAACAAGGAAGCAGGCCAGCTGTTGTAATCAGTCTTGTACCGGACAGGGAGAGGGAAGATGAACATGTGGAAATACTTGTTGCGTTAAACCAACACACAGATGTTGAGACATTCACTGTCTCTGTGCTGGCCTTTCCTTTGACGCAGAAGCATCTGGATATACAGAGATGAAAAGTTATCGCTGAATGGGAGGGCAAGGGTTTGAGAGAGAGAGGCAATACAAACAGGGGGAATGGGGAGGGATGGTCGTTGAAAGAGAGCATGTAGGAAGTACAAATACAGAAAGAAGAGAGTTCATGGACACGCCTCACACTTGTACAGTACAGAATACACATAAAGTAACTCAGAGAAAACACTCACAGGGAGTATGGATGTAAATTTAAAACAAATACAGAGGAAATGAAAAAGGCTCCAGAAATAGACTTCTGTGATGTCCAACATCCTGAAACCACAATTCCTTTTGAATTACTTAAACTCACTCTGCTTATATAACTTCACTATCTTGCATGTTCACTTTATTACTCCCTGGGGAGAAAGTTTTCGGCAATATTTCACACTTACCTCTTACAATATCATGTCACAACAAAAGACATATAGGAAAAATTTACTTGTTATCTAATATGGTGATTTACGAGTCAATTGTCTTCAAGTTTATTTGCCCACAATGGCAGACGCTGTCGGTGCCCAACAGCTGATACATTCAATGTGCACTCTCTCACACGTGCACACGCACTCTGGATGAACTACGAAATCCCTCTTTTCTCTCAGTTACTGCCACATAAACCATTTCTTCTCTTATTTCTCTGCAGAGGCCCTGGTTACTATAGCAACACACAAACATCACAGATTTCTGACCCCCCCGGCTGGCACAAATCTACTAAATCCAGCTTTTCACGAGTTCTGTGAAATAGCAAAATCCCCACGCATACTGCAATGCTCAACCCAACACACACACACACACACACACACCCTTTCCTCCAACCCCCATATCTCCCCCTGACCTCTCACATGACCCACAGTAAAATACAGTGTTTAGCACTTTAAGCTGCCTCCCACCACAAAGCTATCTAATTGCGGGCCTCTTTTTCTTTCTTTTTTCACCAATGACGTAGAACGGGTTAGGGGGAAGGGGGGGGGGGGGAGAGAGACATATTAATCATGTTTATTTATCTGGACGAGGAGCTGAAATAAGTGCAGAGACATCATTTACCAGCATGCTAAGCTAATCTCTGGTGGAGATAAATACTTTGTTTCCCTCCTCGCCCCGTGACGCTCTGTCGTCTGCGACTGCTCTGCCGGCGCTACATCTAAACACCAGCAATAATAAAGACAATTATTTAGGCCTTTGATAATTATGTGTCAAAGGCAGTGAGAGCCACTAGATAATTGGGTGAAAACTGAATGGTAATCCACAATGGTGATCCCTGGGGGGACGGGGGGACGGAGACGCATCTCTAGAAGGAAACGTGACCGAGAGAGGGAGGGGAGGAAATAAGTGGAGAAAAAGAGAGGGAGAGACTGGGAGATTAGCACGTTTTAAAGAGGCGTTTCTCACCACCCGAAAAAGCTGCAAAAAGACCAAAGGCATAACAAACAACAAAAGTAGAATTGTAACAATAAACAGTGAGCGAAGACTGAACGGAGGCCAGTGGGGAGAAGGAGCGAGAGGCGTCCTGTGGTTGTTCACCGGCGGTATTGAGGCCTACACACGGCTGCCAACAGCCACAGATAATCTGGGACTGCCTGCTGAGCGGTGAAGCGCTGCTTAAATATTTGATTGATTAACTGTCCTATCGCTGCCAGTGAGCGTGAGAGCAAGCCTCCGCAACGCAATCACACACGCACGCACAAAAAAACAAACAAACAAACAAACAAGTGCACACAGAATAGCACGCACAAGACACACTGACACATGCACACACTGAACCTCACAGCCTGAAACGGGTATGGGCACGGGCACACATACACACACACAGCACTAGCATATACTCCACAGGGACAGTAGCTAGCAAACCAAAACAAAGCTTGGCTGGTGTTTATATTTATTTAATTATCTTCTACATACAATCAATGAGCGGAGCTAAGGACAATAGAGCCTAGACAAACAGTGGTTGAGTTGATAATCCATGGCCAGATTTGGCTTTTGAAAAACCAGAAAAGAAGACTGTTGAGGGCATTCAGAGAACTCTAGCGTGTGTGTAGGGGTGTGTGTGTGTGATGTATGTACTGTATGTACATTTGGTTTGTTTTGGATAAAAGCGTCTGCTAAATGGCCTAATCATAATCGTACTTACTTGTGATTGTTTCATCTAGTGTATGTGTCGCTGGAATGGTGACTGTAATGCTTGGGGTTTTATTTATGGTTAATTACATTCACATATCTCTCTTGATAAGTGAATATTCCCAATGAGAGAGTCTGAATAGCATACTAACTACCTAGGTAACTACCTAACAAGCGAACTGACGATACAATGAAATGTGTGTCTTAAGAAGTGTGTTAACATGAATACGGATGTGTACGATTTTGCATGTGTACAGCACGCATGTGTTAACCATATGCACATGATGTTATGCTTGGTGGTTTGATAGACGGTGATGAAGCAGAGGGTGATCCAACCCAGCCCCCCCCCCCCCGTCAAATCCTCCCTCCAAATCTTCCCTCCACTTCTGGGGAGGCGAGCTAACCCCCCTTATTGGGCCCCGCCTCGGCCCTCTGGCTGTGAAAACACAGGCAGCTGGCCCCCCACGCTCCAACACCCTGCACAGGAAGGGACAGCGGCGGGCGCTTCCTGTGGCTTTGAAGCGCTGGTCCCAGGTCTCCAGCTTCCTTTGTCTGAAACACAGGAAGGAAGCCCTCACCAGCACGAGGCCACACGGCCCTAGGGGGGGCCACACCGAGTGTGCGCACGTGTGTGTGTGTGTGTGTGTGAGAGTGTGTGTGTTTATGCCTGCGTTTCGGCACACACTTGCGGCATTGTGTTCTTGTTTATGAGAGCGCACAGAGGTTTGCTCACTGAGGTCACAGGCACCCGGGCTGTCACTCCAGCGAGTGAACCCTGGTCACGCTGAGGTGTACAATGAGAGAGAGAGAGAGAGAGAGAGAGAGAGAGAGAGAGAGAGAGAGAGAGAGAGAGACTACGAGAGGAATGGAAAGACAGAGAGCGAGCAGCGGACGATTGGCAATAACTTCCTCCTTTATTTCCTCTACCTGGCTGGACGCCACATCCATGGAGGAGAGGGGAGAGAGGGAATGATGGATGTGTGGGTGGGGTGAGGACGAAATGAAAGGGGTGGGGGGCAATGCTGGATTATATGAGTGACAGCGCCGGAAACAGGAAAGGTAGGTGCTGCTTGTGTGTCTCTGTATGTGTGTGTGTGTGTGTGTCTGTGTGTGTGTTAAAGGTATAAACACACACACACACACACACACACACACACACACACACGTCAGTAGGGGCAGAGAGGAAAAGGAAGGCCGGTAAATATTTACTGACACAGCAGAAGTGCAGAATGGCCGTCCAGCGGTGGAAACAAAAGGCAGAGGATGAGGAGCAGCGTGCCAGGAAACAGGGCTGCCGCGGGCGCAGCGCCCCGCTTGTGCCCACACTGGAAAACAATAGGAAGGCGAGGAGGACGACGGAGGAGATTTTTTGGGGCGGGGCCGGCCATACGCTGCTGGTGGATGGGGGGAAGACAGCTCATAAACAATGGCTCACTCCCCGGCACACGGGAAACCGCCGACCGCTGAAGGGAACTGTGCCTGTGTGTTTGTGTGCATCCATGCAGCTCAACAGAGCATGGCACCATTATCTTATCTCACTTTACTCAACTATTTTCTTAATAAATCTTTTTCAATTACCTACATAATCTTCAGTGCTCTACAATGATCCTTATTATTTCTCCTGGCGGCGTGGCGATACATAATTCCATACAATAATTCCTCCCAGAAAACATCTGATTCCAGCGATTCCTATCTGTCTCCAGGTGATTGACAACTCTCTTATTGCAACAGTGCTGCGTTTAAACCATTTAGGCTCAAATAAGCCCCGCAGATTTCCAAAAGATACGACGGCAACCTCATATTTACTATAGCAGAATTCAATTAAATTCTAATTAACATCGGCACAGTGATAGTGTTAATGATATTAATTCTCAGTTGTTTGATCCATTTGCAGTGCTCCATTAAGACCTCCATTGTCTGTCACTTGAGCAAAAGTAACAATACTCCCATACTGCTCACATTGAAATGATATTGACACCATTAAGAAATTAAAGTTTGGTAACATTAACTGTTTCCAATACGATGTAACGGGACCTCAATTAAAGAATTACAACTAATGTAAATTTCTAATTAGGCGGAATTCCTTAACGAAGTGAAATTCCAGACTGGACGCTAATTAACGTCTGGTGCTAATTAGAATATTCCTTACTTAAGAAAACCAGTACAAGGTACGGCGGACAATATCTTCATCACTCCCAAATCAACTGCCCCATAAGTAGGTTTGGTGCGAAAAGGGAGCGGGGGAAAGATAAATGTTGCATCTATTGGACGTTGTCTGGGCACTCATCCCTTCCTTCATCCCCTCTCTATTCTGCCCCTCTCTCTCATCTTTCTCTCCACCCTCCGGCAATGCTGTAAAATAGAAACCTAACCTCAATATTTTCCCTCACAGTGGTGGGACTTGCTGGCCCATTAAATTCCCCCTTCCCATGTGTCAGCGTGCACGTTTCCACCATGAAATGTTCATATAATTAAACGTTCTTAATGATTTATAAGCTATTATAATAGCCGTAAGTATTTCAGAGCAGGTTAAAGGGACAGGCTTTAAGTGTACGCCGGGGGATGACCCTGTTTTAACATAGTTTCGGATGGGTGAGTCTCAGCTGGAGACAGAGATAGATAGGGGGCAAGGGAGCACGGGATTCAGGCAGGCAGGGGGTGAGCGAGCGGGCCTGATGATCGCCGGTGGAGGGGGAACCAGAGACCTTTGTCTCGTAACTTAGGGTGATGCTGGGGGGGGGGGGGGGCGCCCGGGGCGGGCGGGCGGCCCCCCGGGGGGGGGCGCCCGCGGCCGGCCCCCCCCCCCGCCCCCCCCCCCCCCCGCGCGCGGGAGGCGCACG
>JAOEHI010000024.1:3287480-3299458 GCA_025447815.1 Percopsis transmontana
AGAGAGAGAGAGAGAGAGACAGAGAGAGAGAGAGAGAGAGAGAGAGAGAGAGAGAGAGAGAGAGAGAGAGAGAGAGATGGACGGCATAGTGCAAGGTCTGAGACAGGGGAGAGGGGTGAGAGGGTGAATTTGCCTATGAGGCGAGAGAGCGGGGGGGAGAGAGAGAGAGAGAGAGAGAGAGAGAGTGACGTGGAGGGGCAGACAAAGCGGCAGACCTGGCTCACACAACAGAACAAAGAGAAGAGGTGCACTATGGGAGACTAGGCGCTAAGTGACGTAGACGCCGTGATGTGGAGGAGAAAAAAAAAACGACAGAATTTGTACACAAACATAAGCACACTAGAAAATAAGGAACACTGTATACAGGAGAGAAGTCAAGAAAATACAAACAAAATACAGCAGACAAAATAAATAAAGTCAAACCAAATAAAAATGCAAGCTAGACGTTAGGTGCTACATGACAGAGAACACAGCCAACCTCGGCGTTAGCTCAGTGAACCAACATGGCATCCTCTCTGACCCAGAGCATACAGTAGGCAGATGGAAGGAAGGCGGAATCGCTCGAGGCAGACAGTGCCGTTACAAGAAAGGAAGAACGATGGGGGGAAGGGGGGTTAGGGGAAGAGACGGGACGAGAAGAGGGGAACACGCTATTTCTCTCCCTCACTCTTCAGCACAGTGTTACAATGCCAGGGTGGATGTAGATGGTGAGGAGGGATTGAGGTTTGCAAAAGGGGGATGACTGTTCAATTTTAGCTCCAAGCTGATAATACTATGGGACTCAGGTATGGGTGGAGGGAGAGGGAGAGGGATGGAAAAAAGAGAGAGAGAACGAGATAGCCCACATGTACAGTACACACGCGCACACACACACACACACACACACACACACACACACACACACACACACTTGCACAAATTGGGCCTTTGTACTGTATGTATTTCAGTGTTTCACTGCATTCTTTGCATATGTGTGTTTACCGCTGTTACAGCAGTGCACAGCATCGCATCACATTTGCTTACTTAAGCAGCCGGCTTAGCGAGACTCGCAGCGAGGTGAGAGAGACAGGGGAGGTGATGGGGTGAAATAGATATTTTACCTCTGTCAGCTTAAGAGTAAAAAATAAATAAAGAAGTGTGAATTGTTATTAAGACATTGGCTGTAAATCCCCCCACTCCTATCCCTCACTCCTCTGTCTGTACTCCATTCTTTCTTTCTTCCCTCAGCAGGTCTGATGGACCGGCGCTGCTCCTGAACTCTGGCTAGCACTGTCTACAGGAAAAAAAACAACAACAAAGTGATCAATGCGAGAAAGCGCGGGGCGCTCACGGACAGGCCAATCAATGGAGGAAAGAACCTTGCCCAGGGCCTTATGCAAATGAAAGCACGTCCCGTAACCCCGGGAGCGAACATGCGCACTAGATCAATGGGATGGGGCTAGAAGCTTCCAGCAAGTTCAGCCGCAGACAGTAAATATGTAATGATGAATCCCCTAAGATTAAACCGAACTCAAATGAACTTAAGATGCCTTGCATGCCTGTAACACAGTGATGGGAAAAAATAAAAAAATAAATACAACAGAGAAAGAGGGGTTTGTGTGTGTTTGTGTGTGTTTGTGTGTGTTGGAGGGAGGGTTGTGGTGCAACAAAATGGGACATGTACTTCCTTTTCCATGGTAGGGGGTGTCGAGAAAAAGAAGACAGGGAAAAATAAGTGCGAATTATGAATAGAAACCTCCATGAGGCTTGTTTGAGACGTAATGATTTTCAATTACAGTACGTCACCACAGCAATGCCGGCGTGTTTGGAGGTGCGACAGAAAGCAAGTGACCTTTGTTTGAACAAACCCCAAAGTGGGGTTGACATCTTGATGTGTATTGAGCTTACTTGGGTCCCGGTCGAAGGATAATTCAAATAGTACGAAATGACACAAGATATCAAATATTGTAGGAAGGTAACTTTTAAAAACCACTGGTGCCATTACTGGTGAAACCCATTGATAAACCCACGAAAAAAACAACCAAGCAAGCTAACATGTTGAAGTATCATGAGATATAAGGACACTTTACCCAAGCTATATCTGGCTCCTCAGGCAGCCAATTGGCAAAATATTTAACACCAAGGGCTCTAGTTTCCGGAAGCCGCAAGGCCGGCGGCAGCGCTAACGCAGATGTATTGACAATTTCGTTGGCTGCAAGGTGGTTTTTCTCTAGCCTGGGCACGTTTGCTAATTTACCGGCTCGCCACACCATTGCTTGCGCCGATATGGGCTTGAGGCCGCAGTGAAGGGTGGGTCAGTCGAAATCAGGTGGCATAGTGCTAGTTTGGTGTAAAATAAAACCAAATATTTTGCTAGCGTCTCCACCTGGTCAGACCAGTTGTGTGGTAAGCATATACCTATCCAAAATCACACACACCACTTGTATGTAATATTGGCCTACTTCATGAATAATTTAACTAATGACTACCTTAACCTTTTTAATCACAAAACTAAATATATGCATGTGTATAGTGGTTTATTAGGTGCCATACTTGCACACTTGGCATCTGTGAACCTCCCGAACAAGGACATCATTTTTGACAGTTTCCTCCCGGGAGAAGCATTTCCGGCGGTCTAGACTTTCGCAGTCTATTAAAAAAATGGCAGCTCGCCGATACAGAGAGCACGCTGCTGTTAAAGGGAATGAGAGGAGCTGATTTCATAGATTTGAACACAGCCCCTACCACTCCCACTGATTCAGTCTAAACTAACCCTTTTACAACTGTGCCGCCTTTGCGCCCACTTACAGCCACATATCCCGAAATGAGAAAAAATGTATTGGCCACACCATAGATCGTCTTGCGTCGTGGACTAGCGCCTTGACCGGGAAACCAGTGCCCAAATGTTTACGTAATCCTCTCCCTTCAGCTACCAGGAACAGCCAAGACAAGGTAAGGACCTGATATGTTGGCGTGCATGATATGCACACAGGCCAACCCCATTCAGGCCACGTCCAGAGATCTTGATTGCCCAGCAACAGCAAAACAATGAAACAAAATCAAATTAATAATGACGGTAATCACAAAATGCACTGAGCAGCAAAAATGTTAGAATGTCTCACAGCAAATCAATTTCCTCAGAAGTCGAAGAAACAGCGAAAGAGACACAGAGCATAAGAGAGAGAGAGAGAGAGAGAGAGAGAGAGAGAGAGAGAGAGGGGGGGAAAAAAACAACATAATTTCAGAAAAGCCCCTCTTCGACACCGCAAATGTAATCTAGAGACTAAAGATGCTCCCGAAACACGGACACGGACACCAACAAAGGTGATAATAATGGCGTCGTATTGAAGGGAATACTTCACAAAGCCTATTGTGAGAGTATCCTTTTCAGGCGGCAATCCCGCTGTAATTTGGTCCGCGTCATCTGCCTCTACTCACAATGCAGCACTACAGCTTTGAAATGGCTGGCAAATGAAGGCCATTTGTACATAATCATGCTAGATAGAAGAATTCAGTAGCCCTACAATGTGTTGTTGAGGTGGAGAGAAAGACCTTGGTCTATCTTTGTGACAGCCAGCCCAGCTAAGATTGAGATGGGGAGTTGTTTTTTTTTGTTTTTTGTTTTTTTTGCATCCCCCCACCCCCCACCACCACCCACACACAAACCCCAGAAACAAGCAAATCAATTCAAATCAAATCAGCTTGCTAGCCGTGACATTTAAACAGTTCAATTTACATCCTTATGCTAGGAGGAGAGCTGTACTCTGAGATCCCTATTCATTCACATTCAAAGAAATTAGACGTCTATATTTCAGCTGCTTAATAAAGCAAATGCGCTGCGGCCATACTGGGGAAGAAAACACTTTCATGGCGTACAAAGGGCTGGGCATTGTCTGTCATTACGAGTGGAGTGCAAAACCACAGAGAGGGATAATAAACATAACATTCACAGCACTGGAAAGCAGGACATTGCAGAATATGAAGGCGCATGCATATAAACACATGCGCAAATCCGTACACACACACACACACACACACACAGTCTCGTGGTGGTGGTGTTGTAAGTGCTGGGGGCTGCTGCCCTGCTGAGCAGGCTGGCAGGCACTTTTGTCATGGTGGTCCTTTTGTTTCACATCAAACAAAACGCCACAGCTTTGCATACGGCTCAACTAATTTCTGCTAGCGTGCCCTGGCCATTTATCATCGCCTCGCACCCTCTCCTCCCCTAACGTGGCCCTGATAGCTGCTCTCAACCAAGCTGTTCTGCTTGGGATGATGTTAGCTTCTCCGGGCTAAGACACACATGGTATATACAGTGTGTATATATATATATATATATATATATAAATAAATACACATATATTTACAGTACTGTGCAAAACATTTAGGCAGGTGTGATAAAATGCTGTAAAGTAAGAATGCTTTCAAAAACAAACATGTTAATAGTTTATTTTTATCAGAGTCATGAGAGTCATGTCTACCAAAGAGCCTCGCTATCAAAACGCCTGTTCACCTGCCACCTCTCTCTCTCTCTCTCTCTCCCCCCCATACCATTACTTCCAGGATTCCTTGTTTACGATGAAGATTTTTTTTGTTTTTAATGACTTTGGATGTATGTTGGGGCTTGTTGTCATGCCAAGCCAATTCTGAGCTGATGGCACTGCTGGACATCTTCCGATTCCAATCTGTTACACTCAGACTGACCACTGCGTCTACAGTCCTCAATGTTGCCCGTGTCTTTGTGCTTCTTCAAAGGAGCTTGGACAGCACATCTGGAAACCCCTGTCTGTCTTGGAAGTTCGGCCTGGGAGAGACCTGGCTGATGCAGTATACCTACTGCATGTGTCTTGCCAAGGTGTATGACTTTTGAAATTAAACTTCAGTAACCTCATCTTGTTAGGTGAGTTTGTTCGATATATTATACAATTATGAAGAAAAACTATACAACTAAAATCACAATATATTAACTTACCATCCACCAAAAAATGTAATTCCATGGCCTCCGTCATTTCTGAAAAACGCTTTCAGAAAATTTTCACTTAGGTCGTGAATGCCACAAGAGGGGGACGTTCATGTGGAGTCTTCTCGTGAACACGGTAAACACGATTCCATTTGAAAGCACTCATACACCTGAATATGTGCCCATAAAATCCCTGACTATGTGCAAGTGTACCTAGAAGAATGATGCTGTTTTGAAGGCAAAGGGTGGTCACACTAAAGATTCAGATGTTTCTTCTGTTCACCCACTTTTCATTTTGATAATTTATAAAAATAAACTATTAACATGTCTAATTTTGAAAAAATTCTTACTTTACAGCATTTTTCACATCTGCCTAAAACTTTTGCAAATTGCTCTATATATTATATACAGTATGTATGTGTATATATATATATATATATACACATACACACACATTTACATACAGTATGTGTGTATATGTGTGCATGTGTCAATGTGTAGTAAAATGTAAAGTAAATGCACTAATACTGTACCACTTGCAGCCCGCCAGCTATGATAAACCTTGAGATAAAAACAAACCTTCTCCTTCATCCCCCCCACAAGCAACAGACAGACAGACTACCTACTTTACTCTACAACATTAGACAGGGTGTTCTACACAGTCTGCATACGGGCGCCTTTAAGAGCTGGAATCATTTTGCCAACAAATAGCAAATGACTTCTGCCCGTGTGCGCGCAGAGATAACCTCAGGTGAAGGTCGCGAAGGTCCTTGAAGAGTAGTTCAGAGGATGACATACACCCATAACTTTAGTTTGACACAGTTTGAAACCACTGAAGCGCCGGCGCTTTTCACAAGAGATATTACACCGGCGGAGTTCAAGATTGAAAAAAAAAAAACTTTAGAATCAAGTAAGAACATTGGAGGGCACTTATAAAACAATATGCAGTTTCCCCTGCTCAGAATCAAGTTATCATATTATGTCTGTGCTCTTACAAAGACGCACAAACTTGTAAAAAGAGTCAGTGGCAGAATGCTCCAATATAGCGTAAGGTATTAGCTGAAAATCATCTTCCTTTAAAAACAAACACATACACATAAACACACATGTGGTTCCCCGGAAGCATGGCGAAGGCTAGCAGTGTGTATGCCTCGTGCAATGTGTTCAGAGGGCTGTGAACCATGCCAGTCATGAAAGTTGAGCAGGCGACTGCCAGGCACAGTGTCCAGCACAGGGAGGGAGGGGGGGGAAAGTTGGCAATGCCGCTGCCCTTAGGGTCACCAGGGCTGGAGGAGAGGGATCAAAACGAGGAAGGAGGCATCGAGGACAAACACGAGAAAATGAGAGCGCGGGGGGAACAACAGATTTTGGGAAACTATATCTAAGTGATAAGGAGAGGCTTTCAAGTGTCCGAACTTTTTTTTCTTACACTGAAACTTGCATTTCACATAGAGCCTTTCTAATTCATAACATTATAATTGCCATGAAAAGTCTTGGACGGGAAGAAATCTCAAAGGCATTGCGCGCCACATGCACAAGCTTTGAGCTTCTGTAAACCTAACTTTGACAGTGATTTAATCAGAAACACACAACAAGCACCTAGCCACCAAATAGGCAAGACTACCAATAACAGCCTAAATACTGTCCTCATTGCACCGACTAATTCTGTAAAACATGGACTTCATTAGGTGTAAGCACTCAGCATCAACAAGATATCAAACAATCCCTATCCCATCTCCAACCCATGGAAAAGTAACTTCTGCGGCTCTGAACCGATTCACCCTACGATGTATCGCCTCCCTCATCTGCATCCTCCACACGCTGCTATAGCAGGGACGTCCACAGGGAGAGAGGGGGAGTCTGCTATAGCTCCATATCTCTCTCACCTCAAGCTTCTCTTCCCACATCTGACACCCAGCCGCAACACAAAGACACACACACAGGCGCGCGCGCAGACACACAACCAGGAAACACAAAAGAGAAAACAAGCTGTATCCATCACAGATTGAAGTAGATGGCACTGTACTCGCGGTGTAAAAAATGACACTGTACAAGCATATATGTATGTATCGGCCGCATACAGGGGGAATTCAATCTGTAATCTCGTTCTTCCGCGGCCTGTTGAGGCGGCTGTCTGGTTGGCACCCACACATTTTGTGTACCGGGAGACAGATGCATTCTTACGTAAGCCCTTATATAATGCTGCCCTGTCCTATCCAATAAGCGAGCTCTTTCTTCACTTAGGGAGCGAGAAGGTTAGTGCGGGTTAGACAACCCCTCCTCGCTTCCGCCAGGTCCCCACTTCACCCCTGGCAACAGGGGAAGATAAGAGATGAGCCGAGCAAAGGAAGAGGTGGAGGCAGCCCCCTCCCCCCTTCCTGTCTCTTTCCTTCCCTTCTTTTCCATCCCTCTGTCTCTCTTCCTCCCCCTTCGTTCAGGGGTGCATTATTTTGTCCATTGGTGAAAAGGGGATTACACAGGAAGGACATTAATGGGGTAGTGTTTATTTATTGGCCAGAGGGGTCAGACTGGAGAAAAGACGGGTTTCTGTAACACACACACACACACACACACACACACTGAGTAGGGCATGGGCACATGTGGGTGCTTAGGTCAATCGTGTGTCTCAGATCGGTAATAAAATGGTGGTGAGGCTTTTGCTAAAAAGTAGTTCCACTCAGCGCAGGATGTCATGGTGGCTGGAGGCAAAAAAAATAATTCTACTCAGTCATTACGCATGTCTGCACTACATATGGAAATAGTCTTTCCAAAACACCACGCGTATAGGTGTACACGTCTGTGTTTGTCCGCGCTTATCCACAACAAACCTATTGGCTTTCAAACATTGACTGCGGAGCCCCATCCGAACTCCCGGACGCAAGCTGCGCAGAGAGCGAGGGAGAACCAGGGCGACTGGCTGGTAGACCAGTAAAGAGAGACGTTACATGGCAGCGGTGGACAAGGAACAAGCGAGCGCAGAGCTCCCCGCAGCACAAGCCGCTCTGCGTCTAACTCAAAGGCAGCGAAGCCGCTCTTTGATGTAACTATAATTAGTCAATACACACTGTGAAGTGTGTATTGAAGAAATCAAATTGCAATGAAACACTTGAGCGCCCCAAACAGGCGCTAACATGCTCCGGAGCAAGAGGGAGGGAGCGAGCAGGAGAAATTAATGGCGGAGCTTTTTTTGATGCTTGATCAGAAATGTATTTATTAGCTGCGGAGGGGAGCAGTAATTAACCCGGAGACGGCTTGTTTTCTCTCGGTCTGCTCATGTGTCAAACGGTTCATTCCGCAAGGCTTCGCTCGCTCATGCATACACACACACACACACACACACACACACATACAACCCCTTCCCTCCCGACCGCTTTCTCAACATTTAAGTGGACGGTGTATGTGTATTCTTGTGTGCATACATAGATGTGCACAATAAGCGTAGGAAAAATTAGATGTTAGTTGTGTTTCCGTTATTATTTGGTAGTGCTGTGTGTGTGTGTGTGTGTGTGTGTGTGTGTGTGTGTGTGAAGACTACGGGCTGAGGAAGGTGAAAGAGTGACGGCTGTGGTCGACAACAGGACCTCAGGCGGACGCAAGGGGAAGCTCGCTAATGTACTCTAGCGCTGTCACGTAAAGTAAAAACAATGCTCCATTCTGATGTTACCCTTCCCATACGGCATCGGCAATATGCTACGTATTCATATATGCGTGCATACAAGAGTGTTTTTAAGAGGGTGTTGCGTGACAAGGACATCACATAATAGAAAGCAGTTAGAGAGGAAGAGAAGAAAAGAGGGAGAGAGGAAAGCAGAGAGAGATACAGTCGGGGAGAAAAGCTAGCCTCTGTCACACGGAGAGAAAGCCCAGGAGAACGCGAGGCTGTCACGGACAAAACATTGCATGAATATTTAGTAGGCAAATTAAAATTACAAAATACTAAACAGAAAAGAAGTAGGTGAAGGAAGGAAGAGGGGAAAAGTGTTGCTGAAAAAAACAGTGGGAAGTGCCCACCTTTAATCC
Source organism: Percopsis transmontana (assembly GCA_025447815.1). Lineage (NCBI taxonomy): Eukaryota > Metazoa > Chordata > Actinopteri > Percopsiformes > Percopsidae > Percopsis > Percopsis transmontana. The sequence continues at coordinate 3,296,440 of JAOEHI010000024.1, forward strand.
CCCCCACTAGTTGTATTCCCCACCCATCGCCGGCACTCGTAAGAAAAGAGAGGAGAAATGTCTTAAACAATATCTGCTTGTGGTGAGACTGGCAGTAAATCCTCCAGATCAAGAAACTCAGATCAGATTGGCCCAGCCGCCTAGCTGACAGATCACAAGGGAGGCATGCTAACAAAACTAGTGCAGTCTGTTAGTATGGCCTGGCTTAGCATAAAGTAAAAAGTCCAACTGACGCTCTAACACAGTATATTATAATGGCACTGACATAGAACTTAGGCTCCAGGCCTAATCTAGGCCTACGCAAGATGGGATACAAATAGCTATTGGTATGACACATTTGCCACATACTGACATGACAACTGAGGTGATGCAGCATATTCAAATGCCAAGGTTTGTATTGTGTAGACATAAGCAGGAACATTCAAGTGGATGATAACACCAGCGGCACAGCGCACACCTATAAATATCAATCTACCCTGGTTCGAGTTTCAGTATGCTAGTTGGCTTCCTTTCAGTTTAGTGTTATCTAGGTATTAAAATGACAACATAGTTATAGAAGTAAGGGTAAACAACAACAACAAAAAAACACTAGATAAAGAAAAAGCCGTATAACATGTGTGTAGACCCAGAACCAATTCCTACTATGGCTATGAAGCCAAAACACATGCTAAACCTCATCTCTTTTTCACTCTCCCCTGTGCTCTATTAATTCCTTCAAATACACCACCCCAACACTGTCTCTTTCAACCTATCCCCCCCTCTAAGTAGGGGCTTGGGGATCTGCATGCTGCTGCATGGTTTATTAGTACCAGTGTTGTTGTTTTCTGGTTATCCCTACATTTTCGATAATCCCTCCTTTTTCCTCTCTCTTTCTCTTGTTGATGCAAGTGGATAGTGCCCTAGGACAAGGATGAACTGGATTGTTTACAGAAGCAGTACTTTCTCAAAGAAACTAAATGTTATTTATTTTTAATCATTCCACCATGATTCACGTGCTATCCTTCCATTGTCGGTCCCTGAGGTGATGTATACATGTAGCATGTATGTAGTTTCGCCCACGTAGATCTGTGTGGATGTATGTGCGTCTGTGAATCTGTGGGAGGGTATGGAGGAGGCCAAAACCAAAACCACTCACCAGCTCAACGAATGATAGCCCTCCGTAGCTATGGGCCACGACGAAGACATTCTTGGCTGCGGCTTTAGACACAAAGTGGTCCCACACATACAGCAGATGTTCCTCGGAGGAGCCATTTTCCTGTAACACAGGACAGAGAATCAAATGTTACATCCCTAAGAAATATTTTAAAAAGGACAGGGCTCTATTGTGTCTGGAATTAGCCTGTGGTTGAAGTCAGCGTTACTAACATTTTGGTGTACATGGTTTTCATTCCTGTCTGCCCCTCCTGCTACAGCTCACATAGGCTCACCGTTCTCTACCCAGAGAGCCAGTTGGCTGGGGCAGAAATGTGGGGGTATAGGGGGCACTATAAGATACACTGCGGTGTGTATATCTCACTCCAAAAAACACTGCATCATATCAAGGGATGATGAGTTATGACAGGCCAACTGGAAAAGGGAAAACATTAACTAAGGGGGTAACTGAATGTTTTTGAAGATTTAAAGCAGTCTGTCCCCCGGGACTAGCCAAAAATAGAGAGGCGTAAGTGGGAAATAAAGGTATTGGGAGCCCCGGGTGTTTTCTATAAAGAGCCACACCTTGGCAGATCAATAAGTGTTGCATATTGCAAATGCCCTAAATGTAAAACTCGATAGGCTGGGTGACGTAACGTTTAAATCTTAATTTGTACCCTATTGTGCTGGATCGATGGAGCGTCTATACGCCGGTCGAGACATAATGGAAATACACAAGGGGAAGGTCAGAGGAGACATCAACAGAGAGGGGGGCATACTAACATATACACCAAACAAACAAACACACACACACACAAGCATGGCCTCACTTGCACCTACGTATATTGTGCTCACACACACAAATACACACACACTGATTCTCGCACTCAAGCACAGCAGTGCACGCTCTCAGTCCTTCACACACAGACACACACATCCGTGATCTGCACGCTCACCCTGGGCTGGAAAGAACGGCGGTAGAAATACAGTAGAGAAAAGGCCATCCGATAATGAACTTGCACCATTGATTCCAGACTTTGATTTCCTATCAGACTGCCTGGTTCCCAATAGAAATCCACACCACAGGCTCCCACATGAAGCCACACTATCCATAGGCTATGGAGACTGCAAGCACCTGCACCCCTCCATGCTTAGATGCTGGACGTGAATATTCATATATTATACATACACGCACAAATGGGCATATATGCAGGTTAATTACTAAACAGATGTACAATATAAAAAAAAACCCTGAGGGGAGCAAACACACCGCCTATAGATGATGGAATCCTTTCTGTTAATTGAGAGTCACACAGTGCTCTCTCTTCGAAAAACAAGTAATTATAGAATACGGACAGAGAAGTTTACTTGAGGGACGAGCCTGTTAATTTACCTTTTGTTTGTCTTTTTTTTTTAAACAAAGCAACAGTATATCTCCACAGAAGCGTAATTATTTTACGACGGCCTTTCCTAAAGGTGGTAATTGAGCAGACGATGCGTAAAGCACACATCATATACGAATGAAACTTTCTGCGAGTAGTATCGCGTATCACACCTTGTTATTTGATGAAGTCATTTCACTTTCCTTGTGTGTGCGTGTGTGTGTGTGTGTGTGTGATTCTTTGGGTGTTTGTCGATGGATAAATTAGCCCATCAGAATGTTTGTGTTTACTGCTTGATTAGCATGAAATGGTTGTGGTGTCAGTGTCTGCCTGCGTCAACAGAGCCTGATGCAATAGCATGTAACTCCTATCTGCCCTGCTGCCATCAAGGTTGCGTGTGTACATTTGCGTGCATGTGTGTGTGTGTGTGCGCGAGAGAGAGAGAGAGAGAGAGAGAGAGAGAGAGAGAGAGAGAGAGAGAGAGAGAGAGAGAGAGAGAGAGAGAG
>JAOEHI010000024.1:3299483-3311676 GCA_025447815.1 Percopsis transmontana
CTCCGCGCCCCGCGTCGCGGTGCGTCCGCGCGCGGCCCGCCGCGCGGCGCGGGGGGGGGGGGGCCGCCCCCCCCCCCCCCCCTGTCTAGACAGGAAACTTTTACACACATCTGAGTTTGGTACGCACAGGGGAGCCTGCGTGACCTCCACCATACACACACACACACACACACACACACACACACACTTCCTCTCTCCCTAACTATCCCCACGTGTGCACATACACACACACACACACACACACACACACCTCATTCTTTGCCATCCACTCAGTGGCAGGCCTCCTTGTGATTGACTACCTGGCATGATAGCGTGCGGAATTATCTAAACAGCATTTGCATATTGGTGCAATTATTTCCTGGGGTTAATTAGCTTCAGTGAAGCGGGCCACCCTGTGAGACCGGCTTCCTGTCTATGGCTCACACACTGCTTTACACTATATTTATTTATTTCACGCATTTTCCTCACTCTGTGTGTGTGTGTGTCTGTGAGGTGTGAGTGTCTGTGTGTGTGAGATGTGTCCGCAAGGGTGTGTGTTTGTGCATCTGCCAGCACTGTCAAAGAAGAGTCCCCACTGCACACCTGTTGCCAACATCCTTCAAGCATGACTGTCAAGGGACGTGTGTGTGTGTGTGTGTGCGCGCATGTGTGTGTGTGCGTGCGTGCGTGCGTGCGTGTGTGTGTGTGCGCGCGCGTGTGTGTGTGGAGCACATAGTGATCTGCACTTTCCCCTCAGAGAATAAAATCTGCTCTCTGGACAGTCTCCAGATGACGCCAGTCCAGTATTATCAGTGAGAGAGGGAGGGAGGAGGGGGGGGGGGGAGAGAGAGAGAGAGAGAGAAAGAGAAAGAGAGAGAGAGAAGTGCATTTATACAGCCTTTTTAATACAAGCATATCTCAAAGGCCTTCACATAATAGATGATGTAGTATTGGATATGATCTCATTCATAGTATATACATCAAACTAATTATTTACTATTATTATTATTAGATTCATTAAACTCTATTCAGGAAAAGTCATGGAGGGGCCTTGAATTGCATTCACAATGTTTAGGAAATGTAAGTTTCAAATCTCTATGCGCCAACTGCCATGTGAACAGCCTTCCTATGTTATATTTGTCTAGCTGTCTCTAGCTACAGGACAGACTAGCAGAGTGCATGGACACACACTTCCTGCAGTACACCACTGTCTAATTACCTGCGCCACAAGTGGCTGAGGGAGAGAGGTCGGACAGCCTAAATACTCAAACTGGTTCATCCTGTGTCCTTGAACAAAACAATACACCCCTGTCGTCTCCAGAAGCTCTAACTCTAGTTCATTTTCCACTATGACATGCATGTGGAAGCACACAAACTACAGTACATAGTAAGTATGAAGCGATGTCAATGCACGTGATATAATATACACATATATCATTGCACATGGAGAGCGTACAACTATAGAGACCGTAGGCTTCCAAGGCCTGCCGTCGACGCCGTCGAAGATGTTTGGGTTCTGCTGTAACTTCCTGCACACTCAAACCGCACAGCGCTGATTATGTGTTATGACTTACATCACCGTTATAATGGCCCCAAAAGCCCTGATATGCCACATTACACGTGATTATCTAGCCCACAGAACTGTACATAATTGTTTGCAACTGTAGGTCATGTGCACAATGCCTTTTGAGTTCAATTGTCCAGAATTGGTTCCGTTTAAGATCTTTCCATTGCTCAGCCAACGACAACTAGCACTCCCGTTCAAGGCCAAGCGCATACGCACACGCGCACGCATGCCCAAGCACGGACTCCAAGCAGTCTCCAGAAGTCATGCGGTCCCCTTCTTCCTCAGTGTTTACGCACGGTAATGAGAAGCAGGGAGAAGAGGAGAGAGTAGAGGAGCGCACTGCAGCCAGAATAACAGCCCTGCTGCCAACTAAAACCCAGTGTCCAACCGACACAGGAAACAATGAATCTAACAACATCAACACACTCTGACAAACAAGCACTCCAGACCTCCTCATTCCTCCCTCCATGCTACTCCCTCTAAAAGAGAAACAACTTGAGAAAGAAAATAAAACACGTGGAGGCTGGAATGTTTTCGAGGGAGAAACGGGAGGTAGCGTAGTGGAGAACCGTTGGCGAGAGCCAACACTGTCAGGACGGTGTCACGGGACCCCTAAACAGCTTTATTGGGATTCCGCTGTTTTGCGGAGGCAGTGTTGGTGTCACTCCACCAACAATGGCAATAACTCTTTCAAGGGATGAGAGCAAGAGCTACTACATGCCGCAGCCAAGGCAGGCGAACGCACATCACTAGGCAAACAATTCCACACGGGGTTTCCCTTTTGCCAGGGTAGAAAACACACCTGGATGAGCACACACGCACACACACACACACACACACACACACACACACTCTCCTCCTACTGATCACTCCCTCCCGTTTTACTAGGCCACACTGGGCGAACCCACCTGTAGCCTCCGTCATTAGACCACTTAATATGTCCCGATCACTGTGGAACAGGCTTGTTTTCATTTGGCCTAATGATTACATATTAAATAAGCAATGTCAGTAATTACATGTTTGGTATTAGCCATTACACTCCCTTTAGCTTGTGTGTGTGTGTGTGTGCGCATACTATTAAAACGTGAACCTCCGCAACACCTGTTTGCAATTGCATTCTAATCAATGCCTGGGACGTGCACTCCATAGTCAACCCTTCCATTTTTTTCCCCCACTGCCGTCTTTGTATCGTTCCCGAACTCGCTTATAAAGCAGACAGGGAGCTGAAGTTAGCTAGAAGCTGTCTGGAAAGTGATGGCCCTGCTAAAGTGGGGAGAGGAAGGTATGGAGCAAATTAGCAGCAGAGATGGGAAAATAATGACTGTGGCATTGTGGGTAATTAGCAGGTATAGTGCCTATGGAGGGCTGGGAATATAATGATGTGAGAAAGTGACGAAGAAATGGAGGAGCGAGGTGAAAAACGTGTGCAGGACTAACAATGGGCGGTGTGCAGGAGCCAGATAGTAGGACAAGAGGAATAAATATATGTTATTGAGTTAATGTACAAGTTTTCACGGGGAGAAATAAATGAATAGCCTGGCAAGAAGAGAGACAGATAGGTGTGAGATCGACAAAGAGTGAGACAGGGAAAGATAGGGGAGGGGAGGGGCGGGGGGGGGGGGGCAATGTACATAGCGCCCCACGTACAGATTAGCACGCTAACACTGTATACAATAAAACAGCGTGACCTTGATGGGGTCAGCCTGCTCTGACAATATTTGCCAGGGCATTGTTTCAAATCAATAACTCATTAACAAAGTACAAAGGAAGTTGCTGTGGGTTCGTGAGATTCTTTATTAGAAAGGAGCGGCTGCGGGCCAGAAAGGTCATCGCCGTGACATCTCGGCTAGCCTCGTGCCGCCGCCCGGATTGTCAGGTGAAATTACTGTGAGCCATTAATTGACATAAGGCAAAGGAGAGCGGGCAGGCAGACAAGGCTGTGTTTGTTCCACCATGACCCTGAGGTGCTCTGTGCGTGTGTGTGTGTGCGTGTGCGTGTGTGGGAGGAAGATGGAGGAAAGAGAGACAGTGAGACGGAGGGTTGTGGAGGAGAGAGAGGGGGGGGTGGGGGGCAGGATGGATGTGTTTGATGGTTGACCTGACTAGAAGATTGGGAGCAGGGATCTGAGACCAGCTACAGTACACTGGTTCTGCCTTGAGCAAACACATACGCACGCGCGCGCGCATTGGTGTGCTCGTGCGCGCGCGCGCAGGGGTCGCTAGCTGTGATATAGCACTGCAACTATAAGTGCATTCAGATGTGTAGGTACACGACGTCACTCAAAACAAGATACAGCACACTTTGTGCTATCAAAGAGCGCTCACACTGTGACCTTTGGAGACGCAAGCCATGCTCATACATTTAAGACCACACAGATACTGCTGTATGAACCTATTTCTCTCTCTCTCTCTCTTTCACACACACACACGCACACACACACACACGCATACACAAACACACAATCTCCCGCTGATACAAGCATGCCGTCAAGCCAAGGACTGCCCACCAGCATGCAGGTGTGTTGCCCTCTTGTCCTGGACATTGACCTCCTCTCTGACCGGGTGCAGAGGTTAATTAAGTCCCTACCTGTCCTTGGATAAGCCGAGTCCTACTTCCCGCTATCAACGCGGGTCAAAGGTCAGACAAAGCCTGCCTGTATAATTGCCCCCAGGTCGCAGATTGGGGCAAAGGGGTGAAGGTGACAAAGAGTACAGCCTGAGGCCCGCAGAGAGACTCTGGAGCACCAGGTGGAATACAATTATCAGAAAGCGTGTGAGTGTGTGTGTGTTTGTGTTCGTGGGGAGAAAGGAAAGGTAAACCAGCGTGTGCACGTGCGTGTCTGAGAAACCTCAGGGCGTCCTGTAGTACAACGTGGACATGTGGAAATGGGACATCTGCTTAACAGGCAAACACAGGCAAGGACATGGATCTCAGCCGGCCCCTAGAGGACTCCTGGGAAGGGGAACACCAGGGCCAGGAAGAGGCGAGGCCTAAATTATGGATGCTCCCTTGGATGCTCCCGCAGAGCTGCACAACAATCAGACCACTGTATCAGACACACTGAACCGCTGTTGGTGTCCCACAACTGTCACCTCAACCTGCAGATCACAGACCTCACCTGGCTAGACTAGACACAGACAGATGTTACAAGGCAGGAAACATAACATCAAACTCTGTGTAGTCATTTACAGTATTTTAAAAATAAATAGAGAAACTACAATAGAATTCATACTGTACCTACTTAAATAATACAACTAAACACACACAACAAGCTGCATGTTTTACAGATTAACAAAATAAGGTCAACTATGAATTGCACATTGTATGAATAAATAGCTAAATACATATTCAAATAAATATATGAAATGTGTCTTGGAAAAGATAATGTTATCTCGGGGAATGCGATAAATGGATTTCTATATATGGCTGACTGTATAGTATCAATCAATAAGGTGTAACTGTATAAATTACACTTGTCCTGCCCATAAGAAAGCATGGAGACTGAAATTATAACAATAAATAACGCCGTACAGCAGAATGAACAGTGTCTTGAATGAACCCACTGCACATAAAGTAAGCCAATATTATTATATTTCCCCCACAATATAGTGTCATTGTGCCAAATGAATGAGTGCAGAGAAAATAAGAGACGTGTTGAAGTAAAACTTTTGTTGCCCTCAAGTCTCAATCACATCTCATATTTTATATTGAAGGTGTACTGGTGCTCCAAAGCTGACTATAACGTTAGCAAAGGAAAAGAAAACATAGCCTCTATGTGGTTCTTACAGGCTACAGGAGAGAGGGCCTCTATCACTCTCACTCTCTCTCCATTTTCTTCTCAATCCTTCCTCTCTCTTTCTGAACATTGGAAAAACACGAGTTGTTAAAAGAAAAAAAATGAGGGAGAGAAAAAAAAAGTATTCAAGTAATTTATAAAAATAAGTGGTGCTTAAAGAAAGACAGACTTTTTTGTCCCCTTTGCTCTTTTTTTCTTTATATTCTTCATCTGCTTCTTTCCAAGGCCTGTTGGCCTAATCCCAGCCAGCCAGCCTTGGGTGAACTCTTTGGAAGCTTCTTAAACCCATGAATGTGCCTTTTGTTCCTGCCATTCCTCTGCTTGGCGGACAGAAAATAGCTAACTGGATTACTGCTAAAACTCAGAGTAAAGTGAACTCCCAAACTTCTAGATGGCAAAATGCTACAGCCCACACACACACACACACCCCGGTCATAATCATCATTATCTTCATCATCCACCCCACTATCGGACATGGCTTTCTTCCCTCTGTCCTCACTTTCACTTTCTACCAGCATCACCTATGAGGAGAGAGAATAGGAGAGGAGAGGAGAGGAGAGGAGAGGAGAGGAGAGAAGAACATAGGAGAGGAGAGGAGGAGAGAGGAGAGGAGAACAGAGGAGAGGAGAGGAGAGGAGAGGAAAAGAGAACAGAGGAGAGGAGAGGGGGATTAGATAAGGTTGAGAGGTTGCACACTATGGACCCAGGGCTAAAACGTAAGAACCCTAAAAGCAGTTCAGAGCTTATTGCTGTGTGTAAGAAAGCGTATTAATCAACTCAACTCTATCTGTGGGCCTGCGAAGGGGGCGTGTGTGTCTAAGTGGCTGTGTGCAGGTGGTCCAGCAAATCTAACAGTGGGGGTAAGAGAGGGTAGTGTAAGCTTTAAAGGGAGTGTGTATGGGGGGGTGGGGGCTGCTAAAACAGATGAAAACAGCCGCACCAAAGCGGCTTGATTTGATCTCCTGCCCACCCGGTCCAAGAAAGGTGTAGAAGACACACACGGTTTTCTTTTATGTGCATGTGTGTACATGTGTGACTGACAGCTTACTCTGGGGGCAACAGGGGAGGAGTGGTGGGGAGTGAATAGGTGCAGAGGAGGAGGCGTGGACGATAGAGAGAGGAGGTCAAACACACTAACATCCCGCTGACTGACAGGTCAAAGATCAGGGTTCAGGGGTCACCAGGAACCATCCAACACGGGCACAAACTAATCTCTATCCTGTGTCTCCCAGTTGGTTCCATAAAACCAGAAGAGGCCGCCGAGGATTGGGGTGCTAGCCTAACCAGCGTACTCTATTTGGCAGCTAACTGTGAACTTTACACAGGCCCACATTTTTGTGGCCAGTGAGGACTATTTAACATAAGGCTTGTTGAAAAATGCTAGCAACAGGAAAGTAGGCTAATTCCTATTCCTGTCCCCAGCTATACATTTCTCCTGTCCTTTCCTTGGCCTCGAATGCCACAGCGCCACACATAAACCTGGCAACCACAGCGAAGTTATCAGCGTGCTAGCTTAGAGTATATCAAACAGGGAACTGAAGTGGCAGTTGGTCCGGTGTGGTATTTTATTCAATCCAAACGACATGAGTCATGAGTTCTGTCCCGGGGACTGAGTTGTAAAAGCTCAGACAGTTATAAACTACAGAGAGAAACACTGTACCCTAATACAGGCACCGCGCCACAGTTGCGTTAGAGCCCTTGTCTTGACGCATTTGGCCCTGTCCACCATGCATTATGCAGGCACTGTGGTGAGAGGCTAATACAGAAATGTGGATGGATAATATCCGTCCACAATAGGAGGAAAGCCTTGGTTTGAGTACTATTGCATTGTAACACCACAAAATATGAAATTCCCGACTTACACCTGAAGTCTCATTGTAAATTACACACTATATTACACTTCACATGGGCCACAGGACTGGACTAGTACGGTATGGAGTTCCGGTTGTGAAATAAGGAGGCATGATAGCGAGGGCTAGCACTGTAAAGGTACTGTCAGGAGGGTGAGAGCACACAAAAAAAAAGAAGAAAACCTGCGCTGACAGCTCACACACCACCCGCTAGTCCCACGGGCGGCTGTAACTCCAGTCCTTCACACACACGGGTACACATTCACACATACATCACACATAACTGTGATGCTAACGTCCATCAACCGAGATAAGATAGAAATCGACGTTAACACACTTCTAGTAATATCTCTCCAAAGAGAAAAACATCCGTCTCATCACCTCCCTAATTTCACAATGCAGCGTAAAAGTGCCTGGACCTCGTCAGCGTCACAAAATACTGTTTTGACAAAAAAGGTCCTCTATAAAGACCAGAACGTTGTTTTCATTATTCATCACTCAGTGCGTAGTTATTCTGGTAATGGAACAAGATTCCAGCAGGGGCTCACTTCCTTTGTTGCTCACTACTTTTACGTGCGTACATGTGCGTAGTGTATGAATTGGTGTTGTATGGTCAGTGTAGCATGATAAGAATGTTGCAGTGTGTTTGCGGAGTGTGTGTCAGTGAGATAATAATCCCAGCGGTCAACAAGAGTGAAGGGCCAAAGCCGCCCCGATCAGCCCACCCTCTGAGAGAGCGAGGGAGAGAGCGAGGGAGGGAGGGGGGGGGGGGGGAAGCCATGTGGTTAACACTTGCGCACTGAGAGGCGACTGGAGGACTGCCAGCCTCTTCACACACAGCCTGACCACACAAGAGCCTCTCTTTCTTTCTCAGCCACCCTTCCTCCTCGCTACCTAATGTCCCTGTCCTCCCTCGCTTCCTCAGCTAGATGCCGCCTCCTCTCTTCCTAGCCTGTCTTGCTTCTCACCTGGTTCCAAGAACTGCTGCTCTTTGCTTTCCGGTCTGTTTTTCCTCGACCACCCCGGAACCAAAACTCTCCCATGTCCACCTCCCCCTGTCATTTCTGCTTTAGATCAACCTCTGCCGTTTCTCTCGCCCCCCTCCCTCCCTCCCTCCACTCCTTCCTATGTTACAGTCTCTCCTCCCCCTCCTCTCACGCACCCGTATGGGGATCTGTTCCGTCTCTTGCTCCTTCTGCGGGTTGCGGTATTTCTCGTAGAACTCCCGCTTCTTTTTGCTCTCCTTGTCGTCTTTGCGTTCCCGTTTCTCGGCGGGTTCGTCCGAGGGTTCCGGCGGCGAGGGCGATGGGGGAGACTTGGCCAGCTTCTCCACCTCTAGGTAGTTCTCATTGGGGTTGAGCACCATCACACTATAGCCTTCCTGTCAGACAGAGGGCGAGAAGATACACATTGATTATAGTTATTATGGTCAGTATTACACTATTTTAATTTGTTTAATAAAAATAATAATCATTTTTAAATTCTTATTCCCAATATTATTATGTTTTTATTTATCAAGAGTGTCCATTGTCTGTTCATATTCAATACCACCTACCTGTGTCCTACTTTTAAAATTTTAAAAAAATATATGTATACTGCTAAATGAGATCATCATCCCCTTATGTACAAGTCTCATGGCATTGCGACCATGGGAATCCATTTAAAATTTAGTTTATTCTCACATTTCATATAAAAAAGGTAATTAAAACTAACCCAAGTTTTGTGAGCAATTCCTGCAGTTTGCATACCAGGATAAGACAGAATGCTGGAGAGACAGTTTGAGACCTAATCGATCCCTCAACGTAAAAGTTTTATTTGTGTCAAATGGAAAATCTAACTATGGCAAACACAAAATAGAGCATTTTGAATAGATTTAAAATGAAACTAAAAACACATAGGTCATAAAAACGGTTTATTAACTAAAATCAGTAGCCAAGGCTTCAAACGGTCAAAAATAAGGGTTATTAAAGCCCATTTTTGTTTTTTGATGAAAAGGGAAAAAATGTGATGAGGTTGGTGAAAGACAAAGGTGAAAACATATTGTGGAGAAGGGGAAGTTTTCTTTTAGCCTTTAGTGACTTCTTCAACTTTGAAGTCAATTTAATTAACTGTGTTTATTATCCTAAGCACTCTGACACTAAAGCAGGAAATAGACGGATTCCTGTTCCACTTTGGCTATACGCTTTGAATACACAACCCCCACTGAGAATACACACAGACACATGAACACACATACAAAGACGCACACGGAGCCGTACAGTATATAACAGTGCAGACAAATGGGCCTTTTGGAGATGAGAAAGAGAGTTAGGAGAGGCAGTGTCAGTTTCCGCCACAAGTCGCCATCAGACACCCTGTCTGTTCAAGGCAGCACGTCTCCTTTTCCTTAATAAGTGTTAACAGTGTGCTTGTCTTCCGTTGACACAGCGTGTGTGTCCCTCCTGTGCCCACCGACGTCAAACCTGCCCCACACCCGCTCCCTTAGCACCTGCTGTGTGTTGACAACAGCAAAATAACACTTTCTCACTTGTCCAGATTATAAAATTAGTCCTATTCTCACTCCCTCTTCAGGCATGGATCTCTGTCCCTCATTGGAGTTATTCAAGTAAAATTAAACACTAAAAAACGGAAACAGAAACTGCAACTGTCAAAAGCAATTCTATTTTCATTAAGTGACATTTAAACTATAGCATAAACAAATGGCTCAAGACAAACAGAAATTACAAATATTGAAAACAGTTCCTTAATTAATAAAAATCAATAGAAATAACCATAAACTATTTGCTATTTAAATTAAAACTATGTATAGGCTACATTTTCTCGTGCAACACTTGGAACAAATATGTCACTAATCATTTTAACAAATACATATTTTATCACAGTAATGTTTTAAGTGAAAGGTAGATTATTCATTTTCTTGTGGACATGAATCTGCGCATGTGGCAGGAGAGCTGTAGTGGGAGGTGATGTGCTACAAGTTTCTTCTCAGTTCAGTTTTAAAACAGAGACACAGAGATGAGGACAAATACGCAGACAAATGAATAAATAGACAAAAATATAAAGCAAGAAAGAAGGGCAAAGGAAGAGAAGGAAATGGGTGGTGGAAGAGAGACCGAGCAGGAGAAAGGAAAAAAAATAAAAAAGAAGAGACAGAGATAAACAGAGAGAAGGACAGAGAGATGAAGATTAGCTAGGCACCGGCTTTGTGCCACTGCCCACTGGTGGTAGCCTGATAAAATAACTAACAACACCAGTTCAAGGACAACAATCCTGAATTAAAACATGTATAAATAACTACAATGAATGAAAATAATATACTAGGTATGTGAATAAAAGAAGAACGCAAATTATTTGTTTGACAATAATATGGTAGGACCAAATTACAGACTAGAAAAAGCACACACTTAACGTAGCCACCAACTTTTCTTTGTGTCCATGTCGCCTTTAGTCAAATCCATGTTCATGAGGCCAAAAGTTAAAGGGTTAACAACACTGATGTTCTGAACCCTGAGTGGCCGGCAATAGCGTCTAGGTTTTAGTACCCTTATGCTAACCTTCAATGTTCAATAACCTTTCTGGCCTTAAGGCTACTAATTCTAACCTCAAGTGGCCCGATTCCTAGTCTTTAATGTCTCCGTACTAACCCTGAATGGCCTGTAGGCTACGGCCTTTCCTTTACACGGGCTAACACAGCTAACAGTGCTAATGGTGCTAACCCACTCAGCAGTCCAGTCACCCAGAAGGACATTGCTGTAAGGGGACCAGTGTCCCGGCACACTAGTCTGGTGCGGCAGGGCCGCAGAGTTCACCTCAATGTCGGAAACCATCATTTATTTGAACACCAAGAAGTCTGTGTCTGTGTCATTGTAACACTCGTCTTTCTGTCTGGACATTTCCTGCTCTTTCCGCCAACAGAAGCAGCACACAGATTTTAGGACATTAAAGCCCGTGCACGTGAACTGCACTGAAGTGTGTTAGAGACACTTTCCTCAAACGTATACAGTGAATTCTCTTTTTACCTGATTTTACAGATTTAAGTGGTCAATATCAAAATTAACATATAAACATATTTGCTTATTTTGGATTCACTAAAAATAATTTGTGTATTTACTAATAATTTCTAAATATATATACAGTATTTACAAAACATTACCGTTATATATCAAGATTAAACAAAAACAAAAGTGGTTTCGTCCGTTTGGTCGTCCTAATCCATGTGCTGTTCTCTGTGACAGCTAAATCTCTGTGTTACACACCCTGCCAGAGTTAGGTCATTCTATCTTTGTGATGTTAGCTAACTGTTAAGTCTTTCCCACACACACATCCATGGCACCAGGCAAGTCTTTGTATTGTGATGTGCTGTCAAAGTGTGAATCTCAGAGACACACACGTAGCAAACTCTGGGTCACACTGCCTTTATACGCCAAATCTCTCACACACACACACATTTTCAACATCGGGTCATTTTGGCTTTGTCTTAAACACACACCGTCTCAAACAAAAACACACAGTCCTTTAGCGTCGGATCAGCCTCGTCTATTTTGCTGCGCTGTGCAGGCTAAGGCTCTTCCCATGCCCTGTGGGTGCCCCTGGTGCCACCGCCACACTGAGTCCCTGCCCCGGGGCCAGCGGTCAAGAGGGTCGACCCGACCCCTCCGACGACGGCTTGGGCAGGGGGTGAGCGCCACGACCTCCGTCACCCTGCTCCGGACGCTCCTTAACGCTCCTTTGTCAGGCTGTCCGACAGCAGATAGCCCAACAATGCCTGCTGCTGCTAGGGAAACGGACGCCTCCTTGCACTGCAGCCCTTCACTCCATCGGCTTCGCACCCACGCCGAAGCTGCTACCGCTAGCTGCTAACAAATTAATATTACCAGGGTGTCGTCGCACATAATAATCATAAATAGAGAAATACATGCATGAGTAAATAAATAAAATAAGAGAAGGGGGGGGGGGGGGGGCAATAAAAAAATTTACAAAAAAAACTTTTACAAAAAAAA
>JAOEHI010000024.1:3322668-3333496 GCA_025447815.1 Percopsis transmontana
TGAAGCTGAGTCTTCATTACCTGAAGCTGAGTCTTCATTACCTGAAGCTGAGTCTTCATTACCTGAAGCTGAGTCTTCATTCAGACGCTCTTCAATTAGGTATATTTGTTGCCACATAAATGGGTTGGTAAAATTGACCTTGAATTGACTAGTGGAAAGATAATTATCTGTACCAGAGAAAACACACAGTCCACTGCTCCTATTACAATTAGCTCTGTAATAGACACGCACAGACACGCACACGCACGCGCACACACACACACACGCAGGTGTGAAGTGCATGCGGTTTTAGTCTGATCACATGAGAGGTTGGGGTGAAAAGTTTACCTGCCATTACCCATCAGAAGAAAAGAACAGTCTCTCTCTGTCTGTCTCCCTCCCCCTCTCTCTCTCTCTCTCTCTCTTTCTCTCACACACACTTCCCGAGTTCAGAGTCACGGTGAGGTTAGTAGGATGTTGAAAGGCCCATCCTGTGCGTGGAGATGGTGCACTGCTCTAATCTGCAGGATACAAGCTCCGCGGACCCCCCACCCTGCTTTCCCTTCAACTGTCTGCCCACACTCCAGGCCTTGTTCACGGGCAAACCCAAAGACCTGGCTCACCCCTGGCTTGACTCTCAGCAGGCTGGGCTCACACCCAGCAACTCTGGCTGACCCCCTCAAACATGTGGTCAACCTGGGCAGGACAGAGCCACAGCCACCCCAGGTGTGGAGGAGTGAGACCAGAGACCAGCGAGAACAGCAGTTAAAAGGAAGAGGCTGGTCGTCCATGTGCATGTGTTTTATAAATACAGATATACATTCAGTTGCCTTCATCTGTGCAAGTACAGAGCTCGTCGGCGCACCCATGCAGGTGCTCTTGAGAGGGAAGAGGGGTGGGTGTGTGTGTGTGGTGGTGGGGGTGTCATGGTTGATGGCTAACAGAGCTGCCACTGCCAAGATCAAACTCCGGCTCAGCAGGGTGGCACGCTTGCAGGACTTCCTCCACAAAAAAGCCGAAAGAGAAAAGCCAGTGGGACACCTTCTGTACCTATTCAAGCGTACACCGGCCCCTTCAAGAAACATACATACATACAATTACTCATAATCTTCTTATAATACAAGCCCGTCAGTGGTGGGTTTGCCAACATTACGAGACAGACAGAGAGACACAGAGAGACACAGAGAGAGGGAGAGCAGTCTCCAGGTGTCCAGTAATAGTGGTGAGTGAATTGGTTTTTATTGTGCGTTATTTGCTGAGGCCCCACACTGAGACTTCACACAGGCGCTTCGCTCCCAAACAGCAATAGGAGAGTGAAAGGAATGGAATAAAGACATAGCTTAAAGAAAGGGCACAACGGGAATAGAAAAGTACGACAGGAAACATTTAGATAGGAATAGAGGTAAACAAGATACAACAAGGAAAAATAAAAAATGGAAACTCTTATTGTTCCATGTTTTCCATGAGACACAGCCCTGCATATTTGACGCCGTTATCAGCATGACGGCGCACACAAAAGAAGAAACAAACAGGAAAAGTACTGAAAACACAGTTAGAAAGAAATCCACCACGTTCAGTGTTTACGCTCCGTAGCAGTGCGCCGTGGGCACCGTTCACAGGAACGCAGAAAACAGTAGCCAGCTTAGTAATCCTCCTTTTTCCTTCACGCTCTCAATAAAGGGACACTCTAAATGCTCGCCACAGACAGGAGGGTGGGAGAAGACAGAGTTGGATGGGAGAGGGGTAAGAGTGCGTGGGGGGTGATGGTGGTGGTGGTGGTGTGTGTGTGTGGGGGGGGGGGGGGTAGACTGAAAGAGGGGAAGAGAGCGAAGAAGCGAGGAGAAAAAAACAAGGAGAGAGAAGTCTGTGAGGTGAGGACACAAGCACAGTAGCGGGGTCTCGGGGGAGATGGCTGGGTGTTTCAATGACAAAGCCGCCTATTTCCATAGGCTCTCCGCGCCTGATCTCCTCCTAGTCCCTTAGAGCCCGGCCTTGATCTGGGCAAACACAGTATGTGGGTGTGTGTGTGTGTGTGTGTGCACGCACGCACATGTGTGTATTCATTTGTACACTGTTTCTAACTCCACTAGGTCGACTAGGATGATATGTTCGCTAACGCTCGTCTCATCAATCATTTAGCGCTACAACCAGGGTGCGTAGAGACTAGTGAGCTAACAAGGGATAGCATCACCACACATATTTGAACAGAGAACAACTAAAAGGCGACAACACCATGGTATCTACATCGATTTATAGTCCAGTAGGAGAATAACAAACATTATAAAGGAAGGCAAAGATAACACAGTGAGAATCAAATAAGGAAACGAGTGCTGAAAGTCATGATAATAAAAACCGTAAAATAATTTACCAGTCAGGTTAATTTTCATGTTCTAATGGAACACCCGCATGGTGTATCTGTGTGTGTGTGTGTGTTTTGTTTTGGGGGGTATAGTAAATGAGAGAACGAGAGAGAGAGATATGCTATCTCCAGCCTGACAGTACACTGCCACCTATCTGTCGCATGTGGAAAAAAACACCTGCTTATTAGACATTAGAGTCCCCGATAAGTTTTAGTGTCTGATATAATTCACAAAATCACAATTATATGAAATACAGGAGCTGATGATGACATTACACATAGAAAGAGAGAGAGAGAGAGGGGGGGGGGGGGTTGAGGTGGCAGGTGAGCAGGCGTTTTAAGCTGATATGCTTCCTTTTGATAGCAAGGCCCTTTGGTAGACATGACTCTCATTTTTGCTCTCCTGAGAGAAACATGGCCTATAGCCACTGAACCCAAACACAAAAAAAACGAAATATAGTACATTTCACAAACATCAGCACCAACATTTTCAGGACAAAACACATCAATCCAAGTGCCTCCCCTACATTCCCCCCCCCGGTATCAGCAACAAGCCGGTTAAGGAATTTCCCCCTGGTGAGGGAATCAGCCTGGGCTACCACCCGCCTAGGTTCATCGGCAGGTTCCAGTTCATCTGCAGTTCACACTAACTCCTTTTGAAACAGCACCAGCCCCATCAGCTCAGGATCATGATTATTCAGGACGGAGAGGAGAAGCATGGTGTGCCATCCATAACATCTGCCCTGGTTGCCTCCTCCCTCGATCCCTCCCCTCACTCACTCACACAAACACACACAAACACACTCTCTTTTTCCCAACTGTTACCCACGCTCGCACACGCACGCAAACACCTCCCTAAGTGAATTAGCGCACCAGAGCTTAAACCCGTGTTCTGACCTCGTGTATAGATCCATGCCCAGTAATTCCGCGGCCCCTCTCCGGCTACAGAATATGCAGGTGCTACACTGTGAACCTTTAACAGTCATGTTTGGTTTTTGAGGTCTTGGTGCTCGAGTTTAGCAGGCAAACCCAAACTTGTGCATTACCTTGTGACCTTGTGTATTATTTATTAGTTCTTGGACAGAAAAGAGTCAGATGCAAGCATGCAGATAAGCCCCCTGTAGGCTAAACAATATAAAAAAATTTTGCCACAGATTGATCAGGGTTAAGCTGGTTAACATGGTTCTGATGGTCTAATAGAATATTCACATTTATTCATTTAAAACCAGAAAACTAAAAGAGAAAAAAAACGAAGGTCTCACAGTTTAACGCATTTTGAAAGACAGATCAGATTTTATGCCACGGATATGTCCTTGCATTATTCCATCCAAGTAGTCTTAACATAGACAACCATACCGTAACCAGCAATAGGTGGACTTACATGCATCATCATTGAGCTGAAGGCAAGATTAAAGAGGAAGAAGAAAATAGATAAAAATAAAACTCGACTAGATCTCATTGTAGCCTTGCAAGGGCATCTAAAGTTCTCTGAAGTGGTTAATCTGAAGAGAGATGATCAATAGCGGCATCTGCTTACAGAGAAAAGCCTTAATTTTATTTATGTATTTATTTCTTGCCTTAATCCTGACTCAGGATTCACCTTCACTGACCAGCTGGTCTCACCTGCACTAAAACACAGCAACAACCATGTGCCTGCTTTACACGCATGTCCACACATACACAAAGCTTAACTTAACAGGGCAATAATATCCCTACCCAAAGCACAGGCACTTGCAACACCCCCCTTAGAGAAAAGGGTAGAGAGTCTGGTTGACAGAGCAAAATAGAAAGAAACAAGAGAGGGAAAAGAGAAGGGTGAGCAAGGGGAAAGAGAGAGATGTGTATGTAGGTTATTGCAGTCTCACTGCACCACTCCTGAATCTCAAACAAGAACCCTGGAGAGGAGAGGAGAGGAGAGGAGAGGAGAGGAGAGGAGAGGAGGAAACTGGGAGAGAGAAAGGCAGCCACAAGAGAACGGGCAGAAAGCTAACACTGGAGGCTAACAAGAGGCAGGCAAAATAAGTAGTTAATGAGACATTAAATAAAATGGCGCAATAGATACAGACAGAAACAGTAGAGAGAGAGAGAAGCGAGAGAGGGAGGTACTTGGGGGCAGAAAACAGAGGAAGAGCGCAAAAGAGGCTAAAGCGATGTACAGGGGCTAGAACAACACACACAAGCCAATGTGAAAACAAGACGTCTCTTTTCCCTCATTAACGTCGTCCTGTGTTCACAGCATGTGCAATTCATCTAACGTATGTGTGTAAAATTCAAATATGTTATGTTTAGGTGCGTGTCTAAAAAGTAATATGTTGTACTGACATAAAGGAGTACTGATTTACACAAAATATAATATATAATATAAATATATAAGTTTATGCAATTAACTAATTAAAAGAGCTAATTAGATATTTAAAGATATTTAACAAATAATCAAAAAGCTCGAGACTACCCCCACTTCTGTACTGTAGCCCAAAAACCTTAAATTAATAATTAATAATTTCAGATTTATTGTACAGTTGCATTTATCCACCTAAAACATAATTAAGTACACTTAAAACGTAAGAGGTTTAGAATCAATAAACAAATATATTATTTGTATTTTATACAGACATAATTAAAGTAAACCAATGACCTTCTGTTACTTTGTCACTCTGTCAGGTTCACTTGTTATTACTGTACTTTATGTGCCGGTACATTAGTGTGCACGCAAGTGTGTGTGTATGTGTGTGTGTGTGTGTGTGTGAGAGTGAGGCAGTAGTGCCTCTCTAATTGCTGGTGTATTAGAGGACCAGCTCTTTGATCTGGGGGCTGTGCCGGGCCTCGGCACTCGCTGTGCAGGGTGGTCTCCCATCATGCTCGGCTGATCACAGACGCAGCACCTCCATTGGCTGCCTCGCAGGCCCTCCCATCAGCCTTGCTGCTACACGCCTCTGACAACTTCATTAGCCCACTCCGACCCTCCACTCTGCTACGTTCTAGCCTAGCCTGCGCTCCTCCGCCAGCTAAAGAAACAAGCTAGCAGAGCTGCACTAGGACGAATAAGACTACACAAACAACAAAATCCTGTCCAAATAGAAACGCAAGACAAAGATTTCTTTCTATATAACAATTCTTTACTGCATATATATATGACCTATTTTATTTTTATGCAGTGTGCCCTGTATGTCAATGAGGTATTGATTGAGGTGCTCTATACATTCAATATCGGAGGAGTAATTGATTAATTTTTCATCTGATGAGTATGGGCCGATTGGAATTCTAATCTGTTTTTCCTCCATTAGCCTGTTTAGCATCCCCTTACTCCCTCTCTCTCACACACACACACACACACACACAAACACACACACACGGAAGATGGCTTGTCTTTCATTATTTCCACAGAGAAGAGAAGATAGGACAAACACACTGTGAAGCTAATAAAGATGTAAGAACAAAGATGCACGTGCGTGCGTGAGTGTGTGTGTGTGTATGTTTGTGGGTTAATTTCCGCTGTACTTTAGCCTAAACAAAAGCACATGTGTTTGTGCTCACAGCATTCTGTCCTAATCCCTACTGCCCTACATGTTAATTAAACCTTAAAGATGAGCTTTAGGGGCATTGTGTGTGTGTGTGTGTGTGTGTGTGTGTGTGTGCGTGTGTGTGTGTGTGTGCACGCGCTTGTGTGTGGCTACAGTAGTAAATAATATGAATAGAAGTCCCCATAGACTGGCTGAGGTTTTGATCCTTTTTAACAAAACTAATTGGCAGTACACATCATTAATAGCTTTTAACCATTTAGAGACATAGCTTAACTCGCACAACTACAGTAAGACAAAGGTTTAAACCCTAGCTTTTTCAGATACAATAGTCCTATAATCCTATTAACAAATCTTTGGTTGTTCCTTCAAACTAGCTCCCTAAGAACCATAGTTAGCATTAAGCCAGTTAGTCCAAACTATCTTCTCAGAATATACATCAGCTGCTGTGGTTCACCAGCCTGGCCAGCACACTGAACAGATTTGAATTCCAGGTAGCTGAACAAGTCAGGTAGTTGTAATCCGGGGTTTTGGTACCGAGTAGCGCTGGTAATCCAGGTTTACAGAGGTTGTAGCTCAGTGGTGGATGGGTGAACTGCTGAACCCTGTCCCTGCAGCTGAGGTCTGCTAGTGCAGAGGACTAATTGGCACAGAGAAATGAAAATATAAGATCTCTCCCTTTCTCTGTCACTCTCTCTCCCTTCCTTTCATCTCTCATGAGCCCTTGGTGGTGCCCTTGGCATTGGATAGGTAAACTATCAGTTAATTCCGTCACACATACTGTAAGACTCAGGACTTGATATTATAAAACCATGAAACATATAATGAGTGTGGGAGTAATTAAGTTGTTTCAGAAGTTAATTTGAGCGTAAAAGTAAAAACAAACAATGGCTGTGTTTTCAAGGAAAATTAAAAACATTTTTAAAATGAACTGTATTTTGAGTTCACTTGTGTACTGTAGGTATCCCTAAAGGAGTATTGGTGCAGGTGAATATCAATCAATCAATGTCACTTACTGGCTAGCATAAACCGTTTAGTGTTTAACTGTGATCAGATACTAACAGGAACATGTTAGTTAGTGCATCCATCTATCGATGCACTACTGTAACTTCCCCACCCTCTGCTAACTCCTATCCCAAGAGATCACACAAGCTTTTCCCGCTTTTTAGCCCCTTTACAACATCGATGTATTAGTGCATGATGCTATTTTACCCAGGGTGTTTAGATTAACACTCCTGGTTTGATCAAGTTCCAGCACAGGGAATATCAATCAGGAATGTAATGCAGCCCTGGGCTCTTCAAGGGAAAAAAGATGGTTGGCTGAACCTAGAGAGCGAAACCCAATCCTGCCTCCCGCTGAGGCCGAGTCGAGCGGTGGCTGTCGACTACAGGCACACCGCCGCTGATTTGAGCTGACAAGCCAGGAGGAGTAGGGAGTGACTACAGAGACAGAAAGAGAGTGAGGGAAAGTTAGAGGGGGGAAGAGAGACAGAGGGACAGAGTGAGAGGGATGTATTGGTAATAGATTTGAGACAGAGAAATGTTTGGGAGAGGAGTAAACAGATGGTGTAAACACAGCATGAGGGGAAACCAGGGTTCTCCCAGTGAACCGCTCGATGTGTCACTGACGCTGCAGAGCAGAATCAACAAAGTGCTTTTGAGGGCACTGTGCCCCCGCGCACGGCAACACAGAAACACACCAACACACGCCCCACAGAGTTCACCAAGTGGTAGGATGCTGGAACCTGTGGCAGTGACAGGCACATGGTGAACAAGCTGTCTGACAAAAGATAACAACCTCTCCTCAACTAGAGGAAGAGGAACAGACATTTCAAAAACTCTTATTCCACTTTCTCTGCTGAAGGTGGGCCGGTGGACATGAACCACGCAGCAACAATGTCTTATGAATACTGTATAACAAACGCTTTAAGGAGTTTAGAGAGGATGCACTGAGCGTGCACACAGAGCCATGGGTAGACAAACGGAAGTTGGAATTCACTTTCACTCCTCTTCCCCCTAAAAACCTCATCCTAGTAACCATCTGCAGAGATCCTCTCCCTAGGCCCTCTCTCAATTTCCTCCATGCCCCCAGACCTCTTCACTGGCCCAGGCTGCGCCGCCATGTGTGCCAGTCCACCAACAGGCCTGTGGGCCTGTCCAAGAGAGAGCGAGAGGGAGAGAGAGGGTGAGCAGAGAGCCAGCCAATTAAAACAGGGTAATTGGTGGGAGAATGAAAGAGAGAGAGAGAGAGAGAGAGAGAGAGAGAGAGAGAGAGAGAGAGAGAGAGAGAGAGAGAGAGACAGAGAATGTACACGTGCACACCAGAGTATGAGTAAATGCTTGACTGAGTGTGTGTGTCTGTGTGTGCATGTCTGTCTGTGGGGCGCCACAGGCTGTGCGCAGCCAAAGCTAATTTAGCAGGCCTAGGTTTTTAACACAGGCCTGAAGCTAACCAGCTAGCTGTAGCTGGCCCAGAGAAGCAGAAGTTAACAGGAACATTGCTCCCCTGTACCCCCTGAGATCCCCATCGCACCCTGAAGGATGACAGAACTCATTTAGCCATTGATGACCATCACTGATCAGGCGCTCCATTACAATAAAGCTCTATGGCGCACAAACACTTTTTTCCCCCCCTGCCAACTTGCAAGACCTTGACAGTTGACGGCGCTGCTGTATGCGAGCACAGGGGCACTTCACTTGACGCTGCCACACTGCCAACATTGTTTATTTGTGAAAAGTGAAATGGTTGAATGTTGTTTCTATATGGATTGGCATTGATATAGCTTTTGAACCATTATCAACGACAAGGGAGCACAGATGCGATGTGTTTTCCCTGCCGTGAGCTGAGGTGCTATGCAATTGTGCTTCTTTGTGTGTGTGTGTGTGTGTGTGTGTGTGTGCGCGTGTGGCACAGAGGTGTATATGGTACATCCAGTATATGGTGCGTCTTTCTTCAGAGCACCCCAGGGCTGTGATGAATGTGAAAGCTTACATTGCAATGGGCCACGCCCTTGTAGTCAGAGTCACTGACAGAACACGAGACACAGGTGAAGCCAAAACACAAGCTCGCACCTTGATCACGGGCGTGCATGGGGACACATGCCTGGAGACAAACAAGCGCGGTGCTGTTGAACTGCTGAATTTGTGCGTCTGAACGAAAAAACTTGTGTCGAACTAAGTTAACAGGAAAACACTAAAGTCCCATCACAAAATGACATCTGTCCTACAATGCTTGACTCAGGAATTCCTAAACATACCAAACAAAACAAAAAGCTGGAACGGTTGGAGAGCCGTGGAAGGATGCATAGCAGCAATCCCTTCCGAAAACCCAGACAAACGGGCGTGCGCCTGTGTGTGAGCACGTGCGCGCTCTTGCCTCTCTCTGTGTCTCAGCGCGTGACTTCTTACCCGGCAAGGTAATAGGCAGTCAGTTTCACAGCCGGAGCATGACCTAGAAAGTGCCACCGCACGGCGAGGGACTAAATGTGTCACATGGGCTCAATCATTTTCCCTTCCTCTGAAGGCAGAGAGTGACTGAGAGAGAGAGAGAGAGAGAGAGAGAGAGAGAGAGAGAGAGAGAGAGAGAGAGAGACTCTCCCATCCCTCTGCACTCAGAAGCTAATTAAGTCATTTGAAATAGCCACAGAGGGTACCTTTACGCAATCTAGCCAAGGCAAAGGGCTGATGAGGCTCCGCTAGGCCCCGGGCCAACCTCAAAAAAGACGGCGAAGGAAAGAAGGAAAGAGAGGCGAGGGCAGGGGGAAAAAAGAAAGACGAGTTTTTTTTTCCTTTCGTTTTTTAATTGAAGCTTGACTTAAGTGGCCTGTGTGTGCGCGTGCGTGCGTCTCTCCTTGTGTTGCGGAGCAGGGAAAAGGTTAAGCATGCCCCCAGCTGACGACGTCGGCACACAGACAGACTCTACGGGGAGCAGGTGAGGAGACGGAGGGATGGAGGGATGGAGGGATACTGTATAGAGAGGGTCTGGATAATTGAGAGGGTTCACCGAGCGGCCATGAGATACGATGTGCCTCTGTGTGTGTGTGTGTGTGTGTGTGTGTGTGTGTGTGTGTGTGTGTGTGCGTGTGTGTGTTGTGGAAGGTGAGGGTCCTAGACAGATTAGGAAACCTGTGTGTGATTGGCCTAAGTGGATGAGCGCACACACACACACACACACACACGTGCTCATTCTCGTGATACATCCAGTGCACATGTGCATGTACACAGACACAAACACACAGTTCCATCTCTGTAGATTTGTGTGCTGCTAACATGACTGCTTGCACCAAGGGCAAGGTTGGCGACACCATCAAGTGAACTGGGTCACACACACACACACACACACACACACAGAGTGTATAGACTGCGGCTTTGGCAGCGTGCTGATCACAGGAGAGGGCAGACGGGGGGCTGGTGTAGAGCGATTGGACTATTCTAGGTCAGCTCTCCTGACAATGCACCACTGTCTCCTAATGCGCTGGGCTAAAGGATAAAGGCAGTGCTTGGCCTGACATTACAGCCTGCTGCTCCAAAAGGAATACCTGCCTCGAACACACACACACACACACACACACACACACACATAAACTATAATCATGTGCCCTGTTCCAAACACACGTTGTCGAGTGGAACTACACATTATCAAGGGCATGGTTACGTACACACAGACACACGCACACACACACACACACACACACACACACACACACAGAGAGCAATAGGAGCACTTTTAGGCATGCAAGCAGACACAGAAACATGCACATGTACAGTGCACCGACACATAAAAGACATAACTACAGACATGCACGCACGAGCAAACACACACACACACTCCCACTCACAAGACACAAATTGCAGATAGAAGGCTTGGGGAAGGCTCAAGACCTTGGAGTGGGGGGCCCCCCCCCCCCGGCCCGGGCCCTAAGCTCGAAGGGGAGGAAGGGTTCATGGGTGGGGGGGTGGGTGGGGTTGTGTG
>JAOEHI010000024.1:3345150-3367677 GCA_025447815.1 Percopsis transmontana
AGAGAGAGAGAGAGAGAGAGAGAGAGAGAGAGAGAGAGAGAGAGAGAGAGAGAGAGAGAGAGAGAGAGAGATTGATTCCTAATTCAGCCATCTGGCTAGGCTTACTCCATTAAAATATTTTGAACGTGTATGTGAGCGTGCGTGTCTGCTCACATACACAGATTTCTATGTGCCTGCCATTTCACAGATGCAGACAGAGCGGAGAAGAATCCTCATTTATTAACAGCTTAATAGAGCCCCATCTGGGCCAGACCCTATGCGTGTCTTCTATCAGAGAGATTCATCACCGTATCACAGGAATTAGACTACAACTGACACTTACACAGGCGGAGGTGACCCCGCTATGACGAGGAACAAAGTGCGGATATTCTCCACTGTATAACTGCACAAACTGTAACAAATATTACACTAATAACCAAGAAAGGAAACTAATATTACAACTATTACTTGAAGAATTCCATTCATATATATACTTTTAACCTAACATGAGCTAACAAAACCAATTTCTTTGAGACAAAAAAATAACTTTACATCCTAACATGATTCCACAAATAATAATATCCCACAACAATATTATTAAAAAGCAACGGTCCCCAAAGACACTAGACCATTCAAACAGCCTCTGGAAATATTTCCACATTCAAGCCATAAATATATACGAGCCGTAAATAAATACACACATAATGGGGCAGAGAATGATTCTGAGCTGGCCTTTCGCAGAAAACACTGCCCTTGCGTTGAACCTGAACTGGCTCGCCCCGTCTTTCTTTCGGTCGGAGGCCGTCATGCCAACCTCCTCTATCCTCCCTCCATCCATCCCTGCCTCCATTCAGACCAGGCTCAAGTGCAAATTGGACATCTGGTGCTGTGATGTGTCTGACAATACAGCTGCCATCTCCCTGCGCGCACCCACACACACACGCGCACACACAATACACACAATCCGCTGCACTGATCACAGGGCCATGAGGAAAGAAAGCGCATGAAAGAATGAAGGGGTGGTGGTGAGCGGGGGGCTATGCAGGACATTAGAGGGTAGTGATGCTGCCCTCCCGGGGGCAGGCAGAGGCGCCTGGCTTCGCTCTTGTCTCTGTAAACTCCAAGGCTGCATTGTTGGGAGGTGCAGGTGTTACGGAGTAGCATTGTCCTGCAGCCCTCTCAGCAAAAGAGACTTAATCTAGCATCAACCACCACAAAACCTCTGGTTTCTACAACACTGCCCTGCAAAAAACATTGTTTCAGAGGTGGGTCCTCCCTCAAGTCGGCATTCATTGGTTCTGAAGCACACCTATCGAGGTTTCTTAACCTAGCTGCCAGTGATACGAGATGACTAATTATGTGGGATGGCATTAAGGCAGTGGTTTTTTAACTTTTTTTATAGTTGTTTATAGTTTGCGACCCCCCCCCCCCCCAATGCACCCATGTGTGTGTGCGAGTGGGGTCACAAACCAGAAGCAGTCTATTTTAATAGCCAAGAGAGAACATGCTTTTATGATTGGTAGGTCGTAAGAAAAACATACAGTAATCATTTTTGAATAATTTCACACATGCTGCTTATTCAGGTACTGAATTTAAGTACTGAAATTATTTCTCATTATTCAAACTCATTTCAACCCACTGATTTTTTCCTCTCAGAGAAAAATGCTTGTCTGAATGCTTGTCAAAGACAGAATTTGAACATTTGCATACATCCTCCTTAATGACTAGTTTGTTCGTCCAAATATTTAGCCCCCCTACGACGCCCGAGTTCAGCTAGTTTAAACCTTCTTGTGTTCTTCAGGTCCTTCTGAAAACAGGGCCTGCTGTTACTAAACATGTGCTTCTGCAGTCTTTTTAGATGTTGGGCCTGAGCAGGCAGAGAAAAGCCTTCACAGAAGGCTGATTCTCAAAGGAGCTACAGTATACCTGCATCCGAAATATGAATGATAATAATAATAAAAAAATAAAAATAAAAATGAATTCCACAAAAAGGTCCATCGCTTTGCTTTTAACTTCAAAGAATATGCTCTACAATTAAAAGAAAATGGTGTAGGGGGACGAAATGGGGAGAAAATATTGCAATAAAACATTTGTCTCATTATCTTCATAGCATACGGAGGAAGTTGGGGAGTAAGTGAGGGGTGAAATTTAGGATGAATGCACAAGGACCGCCTGAAAAAAGACATTTCTACATAACAAGGAAGATAAGATTTAAGGACACAACTACCTTAGAAGATTTGGCCATGTTTGCCCCAAATAAATTGGTGTACTGTAGCTGTCTGTCGCCAACCAACTGACTTTTAAATAATTTTGGAATTGAACAAGCCGTCTACGCAAAGAGTGTTGACCACACAAACCAACCACCTACTGTATCACACACAAATGTACAATATACACACAATGGCATGAATAAAAAGAAATACTCAAATGTATGATTCATTTTTTAATCTAATTTAAATACTAACCAGATACAGTATTAAAGGCAGTAAGTTACCTCTCCTAGGGCTTCATAGCGTTTCTGGTTCCAGCGGTGGAGATCTTCTCTGGCATTAAACACAAAGGTTTCTCCTGTCTTCACATGTCTAAGCTGGCCCTCTGTGAAGGAAAGACGAGAGGAAGGAAGGACAGATGGAAGGAAGGATCAAAGGAAGGAAAGATGGAAGGAAGAAATGTTTGGGTTCGAATGTTTACCATTAGAATAAAACGCAGTGAATTAACATGCCAATGAAAGGAAACAGGCACTGACATTTTTCATATTCATCTAAGTCTTTGCTCTCTCTACCTCTCTCTCTCCCTCTCTCTCTCTATCCCATAGTCCCTGAGAATCCTTCCCCTATCTGGCAGGAACAAGTGGACTGTACTGCATTTCTTACTGGTCTTTTGGGAATGCTAGCAGAGGACACCTGGACAGTTATAATGCAGGGCTAACTCTTTTTACTATTCTCTCTCCCTCATTATCTCTTCACATCATCCTCTCCCTTTACCTGTGTTCCAATCTGTTCCTCTCTAGAACAACGGTTTAGCAATGCTTTTTACATAGAAGTAGGAGAGTATAAGAGATGAGTAGCAAGGTGCACATTAGCTGCCACTGAAACCACTACTTTCCAATTGGTGGGAATTGCGCACACACAGACACACACACAGACACGCACACACACACACACAAAAGAGGCAAAAGGTAAACTGTAATGAACACCCATGTATATGTAAATGTACTTTTGACACCATAAGTCAGACAACAGTATTACAGTTTTAACATCAACATTTATCAAGAGCAAATTGCAAAAAAAAGGACAAAAAATCTCTCAGCGGTGCACAGGTTCATTATATCCAATGAGTACTGGTAACAGAGCCAGGTGTTATTGCAAATAAAATAGTCATAAGACAAACAGAGGGAGTTCAGGACTATAATAATTGTTTTCTAATAAACAATTGCCCCGTGTGCGCAATGGGTCCATCGATCCTGCTGCTGACACCAGAACACAATAAAACACTAAAGAGTGTTAAATTTAATTTTGACCTTCATGACTGCAGAATGTGGGAAAGCCAAGCCACAGAAAAAGTGCAAACACTTAACCCAAACAGCCAGGGGGGGTTCTCATACTTTCTCAATTATTGCAGTTGAGAACAAACTCGGATAAGATTTAAATACTATCTTTTGATAATAGCAGAATGCATAAAAACCTTTTTTTTTCCATCCCCTTTCTAAATTACCATCCCTTTTAAACTGATATCGTTGTGATAAATTCCCCATCCGTAACACAATGTATATTACAGCAATTGCTTTCATGGGTAGTTGTTAGACAACATGTACCAGCGTTTTTTCTTCAGTTTGTCATCATGTTGCATTAAAAGCAGTCTAGTGCCTGAGAGGTAAAGCGAGAGAGAGAAGGGGCGAGACACTGGGAGAGAGCAGTGTGCACCAAAGTACCTTGAAGAAATCAATTATGCATTCATGGAGGGCTGAGGATCTAAACACTATTGCCTAACAGAAGGAAGAGCAGAGTTATAATGAAACCCTACAGTGGGGAAGGGGCGTGCGTGTACATGCGTTGTCTGTGTGTGTGTGTGTGTGTGTGTGTGTGTGTGTGTGTGTGTGTGTGTGTGTGTGAGAGAGATAGAGGACAGAAAAGATAGGCCCCCCAACACATCCTCTCAGAGGAATATCAGTTTCTTAACTTTTCCCCTCTTTTTCTGTCGTAATTAGCATTCTGTTCTCAATTTGGCCGCTTAATTAGGTGTACATAACCTTGGATTTCCAGTAATGGAAAACCGGAGGGCTAGTGAGATGAAGCCATCATCTTCAGTGATTAAGATACCTGCAAACTATTGTACACAGCCTGCTCTGTATCCACTTCATTACATGGTCAAATTAACATTTTTGTTCCACCTGTCTCGGGCAGAAGTAACCTGGTAGCTAAAGAAACGGATGCCGCCCCGGGGCCAATATGGCTTTAACAGAAATGGTATCCTTTAAAAAAATTTATTTTAAATTAAAAAATAAAAGTGCGGAAAAATCGACAAGAGGGAAAGATGGGGTTTGAGAGAGAGAGAAAGAAATGCAGCGAGTGAGACAATGAATTCAACGGCCGAGTGATAGAGAGAGAATAAAAAGACATGAAGCCGAGAGTCAGAGACAGTCATGGGGACAGACAGAGAGAGTGACAGAGGACAAGCAGATCTAGAGTGTGTCTGACTGTGTGCCGCTTCCATGGCAGACTGCACTGGGACTGAAGGGGTGTGTGTGTGTGTGTGTGTGACGGAGGGTAGGGTCCTCTGTGTCTCTGTTCTTTGGCACAGTGAGGTTATGCAAATGCTCCGTCAGGCGGAGGGCAAGGCTGAGTAGGTTACTGACGGGCCGTAGACTACACAACATGTCCCCACAGCCAGGCAGCCAGCCAGCCAGCCACTGACAGAGAGCAGGAGGGAAGGGGGGGGACAGAAAATGAAAGAAAATGAGAGAAAAAGAAGAGAGACCGGGGGGAGAATACTAAGGGTCAAGCACACAGACCACCACCCCTCTGTCATCTCGGCCCCTCTCCTCTACCTCCACCTGGTTCAGTTTATGTGAGCCCAGAGAATTCCGAGGAGACGCTTATATCATCAGTCGAGAGCATTTGGGGCTCCAGCCGGGCTAACTGAAGTCCTAGGCCATTAACTCAACGACACTACTGAGAACTGTCATTAAGTTCTATCAGAACACACACAGATTGATAAACTTCTGTGATAACACTGGTGGAAATTTAAAGCTAGCTTTAATGTTACGTAGTGGTTCACATGTGGAGTTCCTGTGTTTTTTTCTGTAAGTCTGTTACAGTTATGTGTGGTACATTAAAAGTGAGATATGGAACACATCCATGTCTATTCTTTACTTACGCTCATTGAAGGCATACTCAAATTCCTCCAGTGTCTTGGGAAAAGAGAGAGGGGGTTCATCTTTTTTCATCAGTTCGTCTAGGTCTATTCTTGACAATAAATCTGAGAAAAAAGGTCAAAAATAAGAAAGAAAGTCACAATAGACATTATTGCTGTCGTATAGGGTTCAATTCACCATTTCCAACTTAAAAAAAAAAAGTACAGTAGTATATTCCTCTCTCCCTCCTTAAAGAATACTATATTATCCTTAAATAGCACAGGTGCTGGAGAGATAATTGCTCCAGATTGGTGTGAATAAGTAATGTGTCTGTTGTACCCATACCCAAATTATAGGCATGGTTTTGCAAAAATATTAGGATAAAGATTTGATTTGTTGGGAACAAATTGAAAATATTGCAACATGAATTAAGATGTACAATATTTTAACTTTTTGACCTTTGACTCCTATAGGTAAAACTATAAGTCTCGATTTAAATTTACATCCATATTCTTACAGAATTTGTGTGTAGGGGTGGGAAATATGGCCAAAACCTTCTATCACCATATACAGTATGTATGTATTTTATATCATGGTAATGTGTACAGTTCATCATAATATAGGCTTGTGGGGTTTATGTATTTGGCGACTGCCCGAATCAAATCAGTCCTGCTACTGATTCAATGTGCCACAGTAAAAATGGTCTGTCAACAACAGTAGACAAATTACCCAACCCTATTTGCGAGTTTACAGAGCTACAAAAAACTTTTTTTTTTTTTTTTTTAACTGAATAGGATACTAGAATTTAGCCCAAATGATACCCCTAGTCACGTATTGGCTTACTGGCACTCAACCAGACAACAGCACAGTACCACATTTAAAGTGCAGTTGCAATGGTTTGACATGCGCTATCAATCATGCCATAAGGGCAATGGAGGGAGAGGATGTGGAGGTGTGTTTTACAGGTAGATGGGTGAAGGAGAAGAAAGAAAAAACACACAAAGAAGCCATAAAGTTGATAATGGAGCAGACCATTACTGTATCCATTGGTCCAATGCACAGCCATTCTTGTGGACATCTGTATGTCCACATACTGTATATGTTTCCCTAAGATGTACCATCCTTTGGAAAAGTGAAGTGCTACACATTTTGTACCAAGGATCTTGCAGGAAACATATACTTCCATATCTAAAATAAGGGTTTTTCTTGAAACATTGAATTCTAAGTAATTTCGGTCAGGTCTTTTTTGTACAGGAGACTTTTACCTCACCTTTTAGCGCAGTTGTTTTCTCTCTGTCCTCTTGGCCGGCCACCTGGGCCATTGTGATCAACAGTATGTATAGGCCTAGAGAGACAGTACACGGCTTAGCTAGCATGGGTCACAGAGGTCCACCCTAAAGCATTGAAAGGTAAAATTATTTATTTATTTATATATTACATTATATATATTGCAACACTCCAAAATAATTACACTAGAGTATATAGGCCGTAGCACTTTCCTCTAATGTTACTTCAAAGAAAGAAAAACTATTAGCAGGTCGGTAAAATGTAGCCTTATTGTTATTGAAGTTGGAAACTTCCAAAAACGTTTAGATATTGTTACTGCCTCGCGTCTGTAAGATGTTCAATCATACGCCTATATAAGACTACTACACGTTGTAATACAGTAAAATGTAACATACCAAATATTCAAAAAAACACCTTTCGCATTAACTCTGACATCACTTATTTGTTGCGACATCACAGAGAACTATAGCGACACTGAAAGCAGTGTAAACAGAAAGCTGGAGAAACTTGTCACATGACTTGTTTATGCATGGAGTAAAGTTACGTTTCTTAATTACAAGATAGAGCACTGGAAATACAATGACAGCAAAACACTGTGCACGCCTGCAGCATTGTAAATTAAAACGATCAGTATCATTTCCTCATACGACAGACATCACGCATGTTTATATTCCTGCAACAACTGTGGAATGTGTGCATTCACACTACAGTAAGTCACTATTAGTAGGCGCTAAAATAAGTGTGCTTTCATGAGACGTCCGTTTCGACAAACAGCACGACGACATAGTCGACAGACAGAGAGGGAAATGAACAACTTTGTAGATGCATGCATTTTGTTTGACTCACGCACCATTAGTACATGCGACTATCCACTTGCGTCTGCTTCCTACAAATTTCTCAAACAGGAAGGACTCTCCGTAGTGTAGCTTCCGGGTTACCGGGGCAACGGATTGGAAGGTATATTTAAAGAGACAGCGCAATTCAGGGTTATGAGCTGATTTAGAAAACTAACGCATATTTTCTGCTAAGTCAAGTGAATAAAAAAACGCAATGATGTGAAGCAACATAATGAAATAAAGCGACACCAATCGTTATACCAGGCTTTTCTGTCGAACATGAATTAGGTGTATATTCAATTTAAATAGAAAAAAAAACATTAAAAAAAGACATCAAATACCACAGTAGGCTACTGTTTACTATGCCGAGATAAGCTCTGGCCCAGAGCTCCTTTTTTTTTTTTTTTTACAGAATCCCAGTTTATGTTGGTATGGTATATATTGGTATATATTCAAATTGTTTTTTTGTGATGAATCATTCTTTGTAATAATTCTCAGCTTTTCAACGGTTGTCTTCTGAAGCTAACACCTGTTTACAACAAAATACAATTAGATAACTCACAGGTCGGCTACTGACTTGATGAGGGGGAAACTGAGAGAATATAAAGTACGAAAAGAGAGATCAAAGCTCTTATTATTAAAAATAATATATAATATATCTCACAATAATATAGTCAAGTTACCATGCTGTATTTTTTCTACAGCAAAACCATAACAAAAAACGGTTACTCTAATATACAGCTTTAGCCTTCATGCAGAATCACAGAGATAAATCTGTTACAAAACATTTTGTTGTGTTTTGTACTGTCTAAGTGTTTTGGTGATCATAATCTTGCTACATTTGCATTAAAAATCTAGTTAAGGAAGAGAATATGTCTCACAGGAGTGGGGAAAGCTTTCTTCCTCCCTCAGTGGAATTGTGAAGGATGTGTAGCTGATTATGTTAGCTGAAATTATATTCTAGTTGATGAAAAGAGTGCCATGTTAGTTGTTTAAGCAATATTGAAATATTGAAACTTCACTTGATGGCATATGTGGAATATATGGAATATGTGCTGAGTGAGTTTACAGAACTTAATACAGAGTAATAGTCATAAGTTATTGATTGCAAAGATCACAGAAATTGACAGTATATTAGAAGAACAATACGGAATGCTGAAGTAAGAATATCATTTTATTTTCACATTTAATTTGAATATCTCTCTGTTTCTCATAAATAACATACAAAAAACCCTGAAAGTTCTACTAAGTCGTAATTGTGGTAAACGTGAAATAAAGGTTCAGTTTGCACAAAGTTCTGACTGATATTTTATTGTGGGACACATTTTGGGGACATGGCATAACCAGTACAAACTAAAGGAGCGATTGATGTTATCTTTGAGCAGCCAGGAGGAAACACACTGACACCAATACGCCTGACGCTCAATGCCTACGATGATCATACGGCCCCATTCTGTCCTATGCAAACAAATACTGTCTCTCCATTTCCCAGAACTGGTTTCCGTGGTGTGCTCCAAAAAAAGATGTAAAAAAATGTTGGTGACACATCTTAGAAAACTACAGTTTGTCTGCGGAATATGCATATCCCTTCTTCTTTTATATTCCCCATTGTATGTTTGATCCTCTCTCGCTCTCTCACCCATGTTTTTACATACGTATAACCCATTCTCTCTCACACACATACCAGTACATACACACACACACACATAGCCTTGCGTACACATGGTAATAAAAGTTGCGATGACTATGTGTGTTATTGGGGAGGTCTGTCTTCAGAGAGCGGCATTTCCTGCTGTATGTGTGGGGCTCCAGGACAGTCCTGTGGTCCATGGCTGCAGTGGCAGAAGAAGTGTTTCTGTAGCTCCTCCACCAGAGACTTCTCCTCCTCATCCAGGGCAGCCCCATCCTGCATCTCCCACCTGGAACGGAGAGACTGATATTTCACCTTCTTCAGGGTAGAAATGTCTAACAGGTTGGCTAGTTTATTAATGTAACATTTTTGCCCCTATCTTCAAGTTATTGTCCCTTGCCTGATTGGGGGTTAGTGTCAGGAGGAGGCGTCACTTAAAATGTGGCCTGTGTAGCATCTGAGACAGTATTGTGAATAAGCGCTATATGTAAATAAACTTGACTTAATGTTTAGCCTTGGTATTATAATGAATTTAAATTGATTATTTATTAACTTTAGAGCAAACCATCACATGGCCTCTGGTTGGCTCTAGAAAACATTCTCTCTCTGCACCTGCGAACAAGTTGCTTTCCTGCCACTGACACATGTAGACTGGCATGGTCCAACAGCTCATTTAAGATGTTTTGTGTGACAAGCAAGATAGCTGTTAATCAACGTAAGCCAACAATAATCCAACAATATACAATACACACACAGCAACTTCTGTACATTCTCCCAAATAGACTCACATTTGACTCTGATAAAACAAGACCAAATCAAAACTATAAAAGTGTGTAAGAAGAGGTCAGTCTCAATCTGTCCTCATCTCTTACAATGCTGTCAGTTCTGTTGCAGGTTTTAAACCCATTATGATAAGGCACAATGATTCAGTACCTAGTTAGAGCATCGCCCGTTTGACACATTTTCAACGTCAAGTAAGACAACCAATCACGTCTATAGCATCTCTTTCTTTCTCCCACTTTCACTCTTACTCTTTCTCGCTCGCTCTCTTTCCAGCTGTCTGTCTCCGAGATGCGGAGCAGATGGGGACATGAAGCCATCGATGCTAGTTAGGCTGCAATTCACTCATATCATTTCAATAGAGAACCAAGGCCTTTGTGGAGTGACTGTGGTCAATCACAGCCACACCACAGTCTTTGAGCTGTCACACCGCCCCACCTCCAATAGAGAACTATATCTATCCGACAGCAAATGATTGCATTTTCATTGCAATTCCCATGTCTTCTTTCATCCCAGCATCCCTTGTTCCTGACTATATATCGCCCTATCTTCAAATAGACACTGCATATGTGCACGTGCATATGTGCAAAAGTATGCATTTGTGTGTGTGTGTGTGTGTGTGCGTGTGTGTGTGTGTGTGTGTGTTGAACGCAGTGTTCTGTGCATACAAAGGAGCAGGCCTCTTCATGCTGAGCACTTTGATGAAGTTTCAGCCTCTGTCATTGTGTGTATCTGGCCAAATCAGACATCCTTATTCTCTGCCTCTGTCGGCGTGGTAATTACCGTCTATACGGGGAGGATCTGTTTATGTAAATATCTCTCTCTCTCTCTCCATCAAATGCTTTTCACATCTTCTCTTCCTGACACACAGCACGTTGTGTTCTGTATGTTAGGGTTGTGCTGCCTGTCAGTTTGTCTGTCTCTTTCCATCACAGAGTTAGTGGACTGTCCTCCAAAACGCACCGCAGCCGGGAGGCATGAGGAGATTATCTCACACACAGATCTCTTCTTTTCAATGCTAGCTAAACATTACAAGGTAAAAGAAAAAATAACAACACAAAACAACAAAAACAGCAAAAAGTAAAAGCAGCACACACACATAAATGCACACTCACTCATA
Organism: Percopsis transmontana; assembly: GCA_025447815.1. Classification (NCBI taxonomy): domain Eukaryota; kingdom Metazoa; phylum Chordata; class Actinopteri; order Percopsiformes; family Percopsidae; genus Percopsis; species Percopsis transmontana. The sequence continues at coordinate 3,356,136 of JAOEHI010000024.1, forward strand.
TCCATACAAACACACACACACACACAAGCACAAAACAATATTCATAAATGTCACATGCAAAATGAAGAGTGGAAGGGAGTGGGGGGGAGAAGGAAGGCTGGGGGAGAGGTGGGCAACGAAGGGAGAGAGAGGGAGAAAGGAAGACAGGAAGGCACGCTAAAGGTTTTTCAATGTTTAATTTCCAAATAGGATTAAGCAGAATGACATTTAGCTGAAGGTTACAAGCTCAGCATTGTCTTAGCTGATATTGATATGCAGGAGGCGCCCTGCTTGTCAGCGGGACAAACACTGTTGATGAATGAGAAGCCTTTTCACAGGAAGGTGTTAAGTGCAAATTTGTAAGGAGTACCAGAGGTACCAGGGAGAGATAGAGGGAGAGAGAGAGAGGGAGAGAGAGAGGGAGAGACAGCACAGACTTTGTACATAGACAGATAAAATTAGCATGACAGGTTGCCATGTATACTGTCACTAGCGTTGCCAGGAGTGTAAATTGTTCTGTAATGTAAGGGTTATGCATTGCCCAAAAAAAAAAAAATTGCCCAAACGTACACACACATTACTTTGCCGTGAGTATCTAATTTCCGCAACTACAACGCAACAATGCCTGTTAGAAATGCATAAGTAGGCTAAAGTTGACAATAACTTCACTGCATCCTCATTTCGGCAAGTTTCCTCCCCAAATTTACATCTTAATAAGAGGAGTCTTACCCTTTAATTCTTACGGGCTCCGCTCATTTCTCATGCATTAATACTGGAGCTGCTGACTTTGCTCTTACTCTGAATACAGAATAGGACACACATATTAAGACTGGTATATTTACAGGATTGATGCCATAGGAGATTGTCTGAGAGTGGGATAAAAAGGCTGGCTCAGATATATTTTAACGTGTAGCATAAGCTGTCTTAATCACAGGATGATGTAGGTGGAAGACAAAAAAGCCTGGAGCTGATAATGAGTAGCGATATCTATCAAATTAAGAGCATAAGCCTTGCTCAGAGATCATCTGGCAATCAACAGACTCCTGCTAAATCTCACTCAAAACACAACATCGCTGAAACTTGCTGAAAATGAAAACAGACTTTGGTCCTTGTTAGAGACAGCGACATAGTAAATGATGGAACAGGAGATGAAGTAAACACAGAGAAAGACACAACAAAAAGATGAGAGAGAGAGAGAGGGAGAGAGATAATTGTCTTAGGTGCAATGTGTGTCCTGTAACTGTCCGGGTGTAGCCTTGACATTCTATATACTGTAATGTATATGGACACTGTATATAGTCAAATAGAACAACTTAACAATGGACTGCCTGGCTTTCATCATAATTTTTCATTTTACTTCCCAAAGAACTGTATAAAAACAGCAAATGAATAATCACAGTAACTATAATATAAAGGTTATGGTAACCTTTGTGGACTTGATGTATGGTGGGCTTGGGGTTTTATCTCACCTGTGTACATATTTTACATTGAACCTTGATTAATTATGTACATAATTAAATATATGGCCAATTATCAGCAAGCAAAACTGCAAAGCAGTGTAGCTGTCAATTTTACAGTATGAATTGACATGTGGGCAGATTTCACCTTGTGTCAGAGTTTATGTCACTTTAATATGGAATTAATAATTGATGTCAACTTAAATATGGACACATAATGATATTAGCCATACAGGAGTAAATATAAGTGTATGAACAAACAAAGAGAGGGTGAGAAAAAGTGTGAGAAAAAGAGGTGAAGATAGCTCACTTCTTTTCAAGCTGTGAGTGGTTTCTCTCAGAGCGTTGGGTGTTTGTGTGGTGCTGGATGCCCAGCTCTCCCTGCCACGGGGACCAGTGTTTGTTTAAAAGGCTTGCCTGTCAAACAGAGCACGGGGTGGACAGCCAGACACCCAGCTAAACGACTCTGACAGCAGTCCTAATCAGAGGCTTTACACATTGCCGGAGGGCCTGCAGGATCCATCATAACGCAAGCCTAAATATTTAAAGTGCTAAACTTTCCAAAGGTCAAGCCTTTCCATGCATGCCATGGTGAGACGTGTCGTAAAACTACAGAAAGACAGAGAAAGAAAAAGTAAGGGTGTGTGTGTGTCTGTGTGTGACTGTGTCTCTGTGTTAGCGTCTGTGTTACTACTGTACAGTCCGTCTAGACTAATTTTAGATGCAGGTCTGTTAGCCTTGGCCTCTGGTGTTAAGCCTGGATATGTTAGTGGTTAGAGTAGTTGACTGCCGATCGAAAGGTTGTGGGTTCGATTCCCAACTTGCCCGACCTTCCAGTAAGCATCCTTGAGGAAGATGTCAACCTGCTCCTAAATACTTAATACGCACTGAGTCGCTAAATGATTTAATTGAAACTGTAACACTGCTAACGTGTTGTGGTGTTTCACAAGAACATAGCATAAATCATTAAAGAAAAGGGACCATAAAGAGATGTTACAGTCATCTTGATTTCTATCATGGTACTCCTGATGACTGTATATTCTCATGCGTTCTGATGGTCTGAGAGACACTGTATCTTCTCCATTATTGTACATTTTCACTTAACATACTGTTCCTTCAAGGCCTTCCGCAGGATTTATTTTATTTTTTCGTAGTATTAGAATTTAATTAGTTTGTCCATTTCAGGGATTGGGTTAGGGTAAGTGTGACGTGGATTTGTTGAAAACCTCTAAAACTATGACTAAGATAACTAAGCAAGTGCACTTGATTTTACTCTATACCCTTCTGAAGAAAAATAAAATATAGCAGAGAATGTAGACATATGCTTTTATCTGCCTAAGTTGTCATTTGTGATATAGTGAGCTCCATCTTTTGATCTGTGTCATCCTCCTCCCCCCTCTTGTCTCCATCTACTTCATATTATCAAACTGAGCAGATGTGCCATTAAATAATCTTTAACATCAGGAGGGGTAGAGTGAGGCAGACAGCCGCGATATGACAAAATCGCAAAGAAAAGGAAAACCCTATCAGAATAAAGACCCAAAGAGAAGAGGTATTGGCTGGGAACGGGTATTGTGCATTAAAATCTGGTTCTGGTTGGAGTAACTGACAAGTTCACAATGCAGGGCAGGGGTCATCTCCTCAACTCAATTTCCATTGAGACGCCAACATCCAATTCCATTTGGATATGTGCCTCTGCCGGGCCACAAGCCGGAGGGAGATTGCAACTGACAGCCATTGGACAGCCAGCTGGATTTGAATATTGACGAGACAGAGACTTGACAGAAGGGATTATGCTCTACCTCCGGACTCACTAGCCCCTACGCTCATCCATTCTATTGTCAGATCAACTCAATGTCAGGTCTACAGTATGGCCGTGATGTCACTCAATATTAAATCCCACCTGAGATCCATTTCAATTTGAAGTGAAGTCCACTCAAAATCTACATGACACACTAAAATCAACAAGGACGTAAATATCAAAGAAGAGCCGTTTCAAAGTAAAATTCCTGGACAGCACACGGAACCCCCCACAAACAGACATAGCAAATGACAAATAACATTATCTCATAGTCTATTGTCTCAGTATTGCTTCTGAATGTCTTTATGGAAGCATTCAGTAACACACACATTAACAGGGCCACCAAGAGCATGACAGCGACAGGGTGCTTGATCACAGGCCCTAAACCTGATGAAGGTCAGTTACACAGTGTGACAAGCTAGCATGTGGACTGGTCTTCCACACACGGGCACCTACACCCATTCAAATGGGTGCATGCATACTGTGTACTGTGCATACACCTTTCACAGCCTAACTCTTGACATTCAGACTTGAGAATCCGGGGATGGGGAGAGGTGGAAATGAAAAAGATGACGGAAAAAGGATGTAGTGACAAACGTCTGCGGGGACATTCAGTGGAATGACAATCCTGTGGTGCACAAAGACTGATGTGACACATTTTCTTTTTTCTCACAAAGCAGGGGAGGAAAAAGTATTTATGTGAACGTTGAGGCTGCTGCTAACCTTTGAAGGGAATTGTTTTAAAAATATCAATATTTGGGGAATAAAAAAAACGTGTCATACATCTGGACGGTGTTTAAGGAGTGTTCAAGTGTGTCTGCATTCATATTACATGCCTACATATTTCACGTGTCAGCCCGGCTCGCTGCAGCTCCTCAAAATTCCTTCCACTCAGCCAGGGGAAAGTTTGTGTAAATTTGCAGTGGATTAATTACTGAATAATTTAGACCATGTTCCAAATTAATGTAGACATTTCCATATTAATGTGTTTGCCCACCGATTCCACGTTTATTTGTTCTGCGGACAGGGGGTTGGCAATTATCACAGCATAACATAGCGTTGTGTTGGTATTTCAGACATCATTAGGCCTGCTTGTCCAACACTGGGGCTCTGAATAAACGTGTACGGGACATGGTTTGGTACATTCCTACAACATGCGATCCATCAAACCTTGCTGCTGGTGGATGTGGTCAGGCCAGCTGCTACAGCTTGACATGGGGTGTGGGGTAGTCCAATTTAGAATCCTTCCTGCCTGAGAATGTATTAGGACAACAGCAAATAACCAAACACCTGCCAGGTCTAGCCAGCAGTCTGGTCAATGTGGCGGAGGAGTTGACTGTTCCACATAGACAGTAAGTTTTGCACTTTTCCCAGGAGGCTGACAGCTCTCTGCTCCTCTAATCCGCTTTCCTCTCCTCAGTTCACCTTTCCTTCGCCTCACTCTCCTGAGTGTTTGGCTCTTGTTAGGAACTTGGCTGAGCGCGGCACCTCTCACTAAAATAACACTCGAGAGGAGGTTGTGACACTCTCAAAGAAGTGTGTGTGTGTGTGTGTACGTGTGTGTGACCTCTTTCAGTTGAGCCAGATCATTACTGCAGAGGCTCTTGTGTAAGGAAGCCAGGCGGGCTGCACCTCTCAACCCTGTCTTCTGTGTGTCTGACAAGTGTCTAACTCCGCAGTCTCTCAAACTGCCACCCCATGTGGCACCACACATCACAAATTACCCCCAATAGAAAACCAAAGAGCCTCTGCAAATAGAGCTCAACCTGTGCGCCCCGTTCAATCAAAAAGCAGTGTTTGCAGTGTTGCGTCATTTTGGATGATGCGTCCCAGCGGTAGCACGGCGGATGTGTGCCGGCGGTAAAATGAATTAACGCGGGTGCATCTGAGCCCTTCAACCCTCTCTGTCTCTCTCTCTCTTTCGTGCTCTAATGTACGCCATCCACCTTCCGTCATCCTGCTAGCCTGTGTTACTGTTGTGGCAAGTGGAGGCCAACTTAGTCAGTCAGTCAGTCAGTCAGTCAGCCTGCCACGCAGGCAGGTAGCTGTTAAGGGCTGCAATGTGCCTCCGAGTTTGTGGAATGAAAAATATCAGGCCAGGCAATCCCCATTATTCCCCCATGAGCCAAAGATAGATCGGGAAGGGAAAAATAATAGAGAGAGAAATAAAGAGAGCAAGAAATAGATGGATAGGGGGCAGGATAGTCTAGTGGGTATGGTGGTCGACTCCCAGAAGAAAGGTTGTGGGTTCAATCCCCAACAAGCAAGGTCTGTTGGCATCCTGCTACCTGTTACTAATACAGAGTGCACAAACACCATGTGTAAGTGAAAAACAGTATATTACATTGATACACATACACACACACAAAGTTATACATTTATGAACTCATAAACGTGATATAATAGTTAGAAAAGTTAGAAAAGGCCCAGTTCCTATCAGGTTTGTGCAGAAACCTCCAAAAAATGCATCACATATTCACCATAAATTAATGAACAAAGATGATACAGATAAACAGACAGCACCTTTATATTTAGTTCTGTTCACACACAGATATACACACACGCACACACTTATACACTCAAAGAGACTCAAGCATTCACTCAAACAACCTCCCTGCTGAACAGCGCACAGAAGAACAAAAAGATATTCATTGTGATTTCACGTCACTGTGCTACCAAGAAATAGCCTATAACTAATTCAATACTTTCTCTGTGTCACTTGTGCATATATAAACTATGAAATCCACCAAGGAGAACAGAGGGTTGAGAAGCTAAAACTTGCTCTCTGACAAAGGCCTCGCTCCCATACATTGATATAGCAAAACTTATATTCTTTGTGGAAATCCTTCCACAAATCTTTTCCGTATAGCCACTATGAATATATTGTTTATCTAAGCACATTCAGCTTGTCTCGCTGTATATATTTTCTGCATAACTATAGCAGAGTTAGTATGATACGTTGATAGTGTGATGTTCTTAGAAGATGCAGCATTTATGACATGGTATCTCAAAATGTAAGGCGAGCTTTGAAATTCAAACTCCTTGACTAAAGAAACATTACAAAGACCATAGTGTGTGTCGGTGGTTTTAACATGACATAGAAGTCATGTATATAAAACAGGAGATAAACCCACCAACTGAGTTGGTCAGTTCATAAATCTTTCTGTATATAACTATATAAGAAAACATTATAAATAATTTAACATTTCTGTCTATGAGTCCAGCTAAAGTATAATGTACTAATTAGGCCATATAGACCCTAAGCTACATTTTTTAGATTTTTTTTTGGCAGTTCAGGGGATAAATAGGTCCAGTCTAATCGTGTGGTTTTGATTTGTATCCAAATACAATGGCGAAAACAAAAAAAACTACCTTAAACACTTAAACACATTTAGAGATGTGCAGATTTCCATAGTGTGATAATTAAGAAAACTATACACTATGTGGAAGATCCAATTGTTTTTAACGTAAAATTAACAATTGTTCTTTCACTCTACGGAACATGTTACTGTAAAGAGAGGCATAACCTTCCTTTACCATCTAATAGTTGACATTGGTGAGCTCTCTTTCCTATATGTAGCCACACACACGCACACACACACCAGAGCAGGAGACATTTGTGTACATATCAAGGTGCACGGGCTCCAATAGGGACTAAAGGTTCAGCCTACGCTAGATGTTGCAGTGTTACCATATGCAATGGATGGGAGGAGCATGCAGTTGTGCATCCTCTCACTGGGCCCTCCATCCCGGGCCAGTCGATGGACCGGACAGGCTGAGGCTTAGTGCATCACTAAGATTCCATATCTGGACGGCACAGCAGACGGTACGATAATACGAGTCAATATTAAGTCGCACCTCCTGAATATTCACCCCACAGTTTAACTTCTGACTGCATTTCAATGGGGCTAAGGGGAAACACCTGGTTCCTCCTAAATACATTTTTATGGGTTATTAGTGACAGAATAGGGGCCTTAAGTAAAGTACTGTAGGTATGCTGTTTTTGTGTGCCTCTGTGTGCTGGGGGTGGGGGTGGGGTGTGTGAAGAGCGTTGCATTCTCACGTTTGAATGACATGGTCACAATTGAAGATGGCACCAGCGAACACCACACTGTACATGGCAGTTATTACTTTGACTCCATTTTCTCCACACTGGGTTCAGTGTGCAGAAAATCTATACTAAATAAAATAATACTGTAACATATAAACTTCAAACGGACAGCGCGGCATATAATTTCAGTAAAACAAATTACGTAGTCACAGAAACTCATCCATCATGTCTAGCATAGCCCTTTCAAATGTATTCCCTATAGAAAAACATAAAAATATTGCTATTGAGCTTTCCAAATGTCAGGACAATAGAAAGCCAGGTGTCGTGCAATTACATAATGATTATTGCAAAACTTTCTCCCCCCCATTCAGAGTAGCTTTAATATGCAGCGGATGGCCACGGGGGTTCATTAGAGAGAGCAGACTGCCGTTGAAAAGCTCCAGTTTCACCTCTGATCCCAGCTAATGTGATTTGGACCTGATATTGGTAGCGGAGAGATTAGATGCTCGCTCACCTCAGGATGGGAATGGGGGAAGGAGACATACATCAATGTTGTTCATGTTCAAACTAACATGTCTTCCTACAGATAATTCGATTTAAAGCATATGCGTAGAGTTGCCTGGAAAGCACACGTATCCGACCCTTAGGTTACGTTTGGGTGAACACGATTCCGCAGGGGGGTGTGCGGGTTCACCGAAAATGCCGCTGTGTGTTTTGGAACACTTGATTTCCCCCCCCCCCTCGCTTTCAAAACAAATCCAAACGAATTGTAGTGAATAGGGGCCCGAGAGCCACGGATCAGCTATCGATGACAAGCGTGTTAGCATTCTGGTCTTATTAGCTCACGGCTAACCCCCATGGCCCGCACCGCCTGTCACAATGTCAGACCTCTCCCTCTTTTCATTTCCTTTTCATTAAGAGCCTGCTGCCTCACTCTTCACTCCCTTTCCCTGGTTTTAGCCTCCGTAGCCCGCCGCCCCCCTTACCTCTCTCTCTGTATACTTTTTACACCCCCTCCTCCTCCTCCTCCTCCTCCCTTCTGTCTCTCCCTCTTTTCCTCCGTTTCTCTCCTTCTCTCATTAGGTCATAGCGGCGGTGATTTGTCAGAGTGGCTGTGTTGATTAATAGGCCGGCAGAGCCCCTATATTTGGGGGCTGTCAGCAGGGGCTCCAGAGTGCCAGGGCCGCCCCGCTGCGTCTCCTCACCACCCAGGTGGCCCCATTTGGGCTAAATGAGCTGTGAAGGGTCCCAGCTCTGCCCGCCTGGCCCGCGCTAAGCCTGCTTTGCGTGCGCACGCACGCACACACACACACACACACACACAGTGGGGTGCACTCACATGGACACACACACACACACATCCAGGTGAGTGTACCATAGAAAATGACACACATGCACTCATACACACCCACCCACACAAAGAAATGCAGTCAGACTGTACACACACACACACACACACACACACACAGACACACACACACACACACGCCCTCTTGGATGCAGACACACAGATGCAGGCACGCTCACGCACTCAACACCCTGGCTCTCACTGCCACGCACCCCTGCGTTCCCACATGATTTGTCACACTCCATCAATAGACAATAAGTTACTGCCACTCCGGCCTGTCAATGGGCCCCTGTCTCCAGCCGACCCCCTCCTCTGTCTCCTAGCCTGGGGCGGGGTTAGAGAGAAAGTGTCGACGGTGAGGCGGTCGGCAAGGGGTGAGGAGAGAGGGAAGAAGGGAGAAGAGAAGGGCGACACAAATAAGGACACAGCAGAGAGAGAGAGAGAGAGAGAGAGAGAGAGAGAGAGGGGAAAAGGAAAAGCGATAGGAATAGACAGACAGAGAGAGAGAAAGAGAGAGAGAGAGAGAGAGGATGCAGGCGATGTTAGACAGACCGTCTGCTATGCGTCCCACATCGCCAGCGGAGCTACGAAGCTGTCCCAATGTGCAGGCTCAGGGAAATGAGCGAGCGCGCTTATTTGTGCAAGTGTGTCTGTGTGTGTGTGTTTGAGAATGTGTGAGTACCCATCACAAGATTATTTTTGTCCCTCCACTTCCAAACTGGGAGGGAGGCTGGAGGACGAGAGCGAATGAAATCAGCCTGCCACACGCACACACACTCACAAACACACACACACACACACACCTCGTCAATGATTCAATCTGAAGATGGGCGTTGGGGAGGGGACACGGGAAACTGTGAAGGTCAGGGGAAAGTGCACGGTAAAATGCACCACTGCAGGCTATACCGCCGCCACAGCGCGCATCCCCGCACTGTCATTACTGCTAGCCGGGCTAGCTCTCATTATCAACTTACTTCATCAAACACACTTCATTATCAGCCTGTCTTCGGCGGGCAGATGGGACAGAATCCCTCCAGCAAATGACAGAGTAACTGGTATGAAGAGAGTCCTCTAAAGTCCATTCAATGGAAGGGTCGCGACACACATATAGTCCCCTGCTATTAGTTTATCTGTGATTTACACTGGATTGGACATCTGGAGCTGAGCTAGCTTGGTATGTTCCTTGGTAGAATACTGTTTAAATGTACCAATGGCTATGTATTATAATTACATCTGGAGTGATTATAGTCATTATGAAGTCATTATTTCTTAGGCTGTGGAACATGCGAAAGGCGGATGGATACCCCGACTGAATAGACAGCTGTTACGGAGAATGTAAGTAACAGACAGCCCTCTCACGTGGGCAATATGGACGGCTGTGAAATTAAGATTCAACGTATAGTAATTATAATGACAATGAGCTTTGTTTGGACGCATCAAGTGTCAATCTAACAATTGCCGGGCAGCTTTCATATCATAGCTAATAGGCGGTTGGCAGGAGCCAGGCCATTGGCAACCATTGAGCCAACCTATTCATAAACCGGCCCATGTCACTGCGCTTAGCGCCTGACATAACAGTAATACACACATCAGCTACATGTGGCCCCCATGCAAATGAAAGCATTAGAGTGGGCCTGGCAGAGCGGAGCGTGGCCAATAAATCCAGCTAGGGTGAGAAATGTAGCCTTTACCATGCGTGTCCAACCCTCTCTATTTAACCTAATTACACACACCATAGCAGGTAATAAAAGTCCGCATGCCATCAATTCTGACACCTCATCCAGAGCACCACAAAGAATGTCTATTAGGATGTATAAATCCTCAGGATAGTGACATTCTGAGGGTGTAAGTGTGTGATAAGGTGTGTGCAAGTGTGCGCGCGTGTGTGTCTATTAAAGAAAATGAAACTGCACGTAAGGTCTGTTTTGGCAGCATTGCTTAGTGGTTAGGCTTGCCGACTCCCAGCCGAAAGGCCCTGGGTTCGATCCCCAACATGCCTGGCCTACCTGTGAGGATAATTAATTGAGATGCCCAACCCCTACCTGCTCCTTAATACCTACTGTAGTACTTACTCAATGTAAGTTGCTATGGATAAAAGTGTCTGGTAATTTATGTACAGTATGTATACCAGACCAAACACACAGTTAGATAGCTAGATAGCTAGAGAGCTAGATCATGTCTTAAGAGCTGCTGAGTCTGCACCAGCACACAGGCACACACAGGAGAAAAGGCCACCCATGAAGTTGACCCCAGCGTCCCCACTCATCTCACTGGCCCTAATCCAACATGGAGAAGCCAAAACAGCCTTTGGCAGAACCAGACTGCTGTTGCATTTAACCTAAACCCCGGGTTCTGGCTGGCAGGCTCTGCTACCTATACCTACCCAGGTGTGTCAGGTCAACCGCCGACAGAGCTGTCCATCACGCCTGAGGCAGGGCGGAACGTGGCTGCAGGTGCCTTCACTTTCCAAGTCACGCTTTGTGATTGGTTAAAGTAAACAGCCGGGAACTGCTGAATGGTCCCGGCCAGTGTTTTAGCCACAGACGGCTGGAGATGTATTTAGACGTGGTCACTAGCTTCACTCTCACTCTTTTGGCTGTCTTTATCTCCAGCGCACCTGAGCTACACCTGACACCGACCCCACCCACCGCTGTGGAGCCATGAAAGAGGGTGGAGTGCTGGGGTTAAACAAACAACCGGGACAGGGCACAGTACAGTGAAAATAAAATAGCTGAAAGGGAATGACTCCTCAAATAGCGTCACCGTGAACAGCTTGACCTGTTTAAATACAAACCTAATGGGCTAATTGATGGAATGAGAATCAATCAGTTTAGATCAGTGGTTCTTAACCTTGTTGGATGTACTGAACCCCACCAGTTTCATATGCGCATTCACCGAACCCACCG
>JAOEHI010000024.1:3367777-3378739 GCA_025447815.1 Percopsis transmontana
GTGTGTCTTATCCTCCGCCGAACCCCTAAGACTGACTCACCGAACCCCTGGGGTTCGATCGAACTCAGGTTAAGAACCACCGGTTTAGATGAACAGTGGCATTGAATTAATAGTGACATAGTAATTGCAGCAGAGTTTCTTTCTGCTCATGCATGTACACAAATGTGGTTTTTATTGTAGTTAAAGTTTAATGACTGAATAACTAGACACATTATTTTATCAGATAAGGCTGAACTTTATTAATCCCCTCAGGATCAGAAAGTTAACTGACATAAGGTATATTGGATACAAAATGTTCATAATAGATATAATTTGAGTTACCATATTTAATAGACAATACAACATAATAGAACTAACAAGACAAATACTGCTAAGTATTTGTCTACAAAGGAAATATTACAGTAAAACAAAACTAATACTAATACTAATAGTCTCCTACCTAGTCCCTACCAAGGTAACAATGGTACTACCTTTATTTAAATGCACGCACTGTCATTTATGGGATAAAATATCATGGATGTCATTCATAGAATTCTGCAGAAAAGCTAATCCATCAAACTCTGCAGAAGGAACAGTGTGTCTGAATTTTCTAATAAAAAGGATTACTCCATTACCAAAACACACCGTTTTCAAAAGCCACCACTGAATATACAGTTTGGCAAATTGATTTATGATCTCACATAAGCCTGAGACAGTGTTGGTTTTTGGATAAATGCTGGCTAAGTGTCACAAGTAATCGCTGTATTGGATAGCTGGTTGAGAAAGCTGGTGAATACACTGCTGTCGAGAGAACGTCAGGCCTCTGTAGCGTTGCTTTGGAGGCACTAAATTGTTGTGATTGATAGCTGAGTTTGCCAAGAAGGTGGGGCTTTTGTCTTGTCGCCCTTTTGTGCTTGTTTTGATAAAACACATACCAAAAATAGATGAAAGTACACACACTTTCTCATACATGCAAAGATTCAATTACACCAATACACACACACACACACATACACACACACACACACACATTCATGAACATATACAATCCATGTCATTACACAAAAAAAGCACACAAAACCATGGTTATATGGTGACTTGCTGTCGGTTTATGAAGATTATGTTCCTTTTCAGACTCACGTTATGTGTATTGTGCTCCTCCATTCTCTTCAAAAGCTCCAGCTTCAAAGCTACTCCAGGCCAATTGTTGTCTCAGTTACCTATTATAAACAAGCCATTTTGGGAGAGAGGCCATAATTGTGAAAAAGTGTGGCACAAATGGCTTTGCAGCATTACTGTAGGCCTTTCTTCAATGCAGCGCATGAAGCGGTGAAAGCTGTCTCCAAATGAAGCTCTTCTTTCATCCGGGATAAAAGCTGTGCTTGTGACTAAGCTTTTGCACTACGTCTGGTCTCCCTTTCCCTCTTCTCTCAGTTCATTAATGCATGTCTGCGAATGATTAAGTAATGGGGCGAAAATGCCTTTCCCCAAATCAAACGACACGGCCACTGTTTTGGCTGGTCAGAGGTGATCACATAAGTTGAAGAGAGAGACATTCTAACAATTTCACAAATTTCTCTCAACTTATAGTAAATCTATTTTATAAATCCCTGTTTCACCTGTCTCACTGAAAACAACATGCTAGAGGCTCTAAGTAACGGAGAGAAAAAACACTGACCATGTATTTAAAAACATTGAATAAAATTGTTTTCTTCCCATTTGGTGGGAATGTGACACGATAGAATAACTCTAACCCTAACCCAGTTTAGTTGGCTAACTGGTAGCAGTCAAAAAAGCCTAATAGGCCAGGTGGTTATGATTACCTAGCATGTATGCTACAGGAATCCTGTGGATAGCTTGTTTTCTGAATGTGTTTTCTGTCCTTTTGACACTGGAAGCATTTGTCTATGAAACCTTTCACACCAATGCCTCATTTGGTTTAATAGCTTTGAGTGTGCTTACTTTGGCTAGACATTATTCATTTGTTTACTTATTTAAGAAAAGGGATAAGCCTACAAAACTCACCCTCTCTCTGATATCTTATGTATCACATGTAAACGCCTGTAGTGGGTGTGACTGTAAGCGCACAAGCATGTGTATGTGCACATACTGTATGTGCATGCAAGTCTGGCAACATGAACAGGCTGCAGACAGTGGCCACTGGGAAATCAAGGAGCACTTTGTCATGCATCCTTAAATGTGTGACACAGTGTCCCGGGAGAAAGCGTCTGATTGGTCTACGAGGCATTGGAGATTGACGGGTGAGTGATGGCCATGAGGGGATAGTGTGTGTGTGTGTGTGTGTGTGCGTGTGTGCGTATGTGTGTGTTGGCTGGGGTTAGAGACACAGGACAGTGTTGTGACATATCTAGGTGGCACCCTGTCAGAACCAGCTGGCAACGTGTGGTAATACTGCCATCAGGGAGTCAGATGCCACTCCAGATCCACAGTGTTTCACATCCACACTCAGTCACATACTTCAATCAACATGTTGACTACAGGCACACCTAACTCTTACACATAAGCTTTTAAACCGCAAAAGAATATAATATCTAATAAAAAAAATAATAATTCCATCATTGTTCCTATATTTTAATATTAATTGATATTAATAATTATTTATACACATATCTGGCGGCATTGTTTATATGTATTTTGCTGAAAGTTCCACAGATCTATATTAGTTAGCTGAAAATGGAAAGGTTTTTATGCAAACCAAAGTCATCAAGGCCATACATTCTGAAAGTAAAATAATTTCAGGTTTTTAAAAGGAGCTCACATTTTTGTTCATTTTGTTTCATTTTGTTTACAGTTTGGGGATTTAGATTAACTTATTACACACAATAAGTGCAGAAGAATAACTGCAGAATAAGCTATTTACAGTTTGGGTGAGTAGCGCCTTGACAAAACAAGTTGAAATAATAATACATTTTGCTGAATAACAGATACAAATATTTGCTATTCAGTAACACAAAATAAATATAAAATACTAAATAAATGTCAAGACCACCATGAAAAAGGGCTATTATGAGGTGCTGAATACTCTATTATTGTATTAAATCATAAATGATAAATAAAACTGGAATAAGGCTGCCTTGTTAGTTGCCTTAAAATTTGTAGTTTTCTAAAAAGCCTCAATGCATCATGATGGCTCCCATGAATAAGAGCTGAAATCCAAAACCAACAGGGGGCAGGCATAATTACTAATCATGTTCGTCATATTTACTGTCTCTTAATTAGCTACTAGCCCAGCATTAGCAAGGATCTTTTAGTTTGTTTTTGTTGTTTATACTTTTATAGCAGGATTAAGGACTATGCAGGCGAGCGAGAGAATGTGTTTGTTTTGGTCCCTATAGTTTTGGTTCTGATAGATGCTACATGCCACTGCCCCCTGAGACAGAAACCAGATAGATAGATATACATGTAGATAGAGAGAGATAGAGCGAGAGAGAGAGGGGGGGGGGGTAGGATTTACGCTGGCACCGCATTTTTGTCCAATTAATAGATTGCCAGTGTGTTGCGTATTTTGCATGACAAAGGAGGGTAATATTAAACTGCCATTCGTAATGAAAATGCACTTTGCAAATTAAAAAAATGCAGAAACCCAATTTTTTCTACCTCTTTAGGAAATAAACAGTCCTTAACCAATTAAAGCACATTGTAATAATTCCGTGATTTATTGCAGGTTGTTTAACTTTCAAAACTCAGCTAACCTATATTAAGGTCACAATCCATCATGTCTTGCATGGAGTGCTGTGGAGTAATAGCTGTTGTATTAGCTTCTTTTGATGATAGTATGAAAGAAGTATTAGCACTTGTCAACAAAACTGCTTACAACATAACATTAGCATGCATGAGCTGCGTCGCCTATTCATTATCTTGGCAGCTCCACGCACACGGTTGCTGCCTTATAAAACATTTTGCCGGGCTGAGAGCACACGCACGCTGTTTGGTTTTGTGATAGAGTGGCAACATGCACACCCAGGACGCCTCTCCGGTTGCAGTGCAAACAGGCATCGGAAAGTCAAAACAGTGTCAGTGAAACGGAGAGAGAGAGAGAGAGAGAGTAAATGTAAGTGCGAGAGAGAGGGAGAGGGAGAGGCATGTTTGCTTTCATCAGCCGTCTCCATTAGACCCCAGCCCTCTGTGTTACAAACACACACCTGAAAGGTCCACTGTCTGCCAGTTAGACAGAGAGAGAGAAAGAAGTGAGGGAAGACAGACGAGACAGGATGAAAGAATGCATAGTGGAATAATGTTGTGTTTTCAGAGTGCATTTGAGGCTGAATCGCGGCTGTCAGGGGGAATTCGGCTCATGTAGGAAAAAATGAATAGTGCTACCCAAAACAAGGAGCAGTGAAGGCAACGCCTGGACGCTTGATGAGGCACACAGAACGCGCGGTAAGAGGTAGACACCGCGGTATCTGAGCTGAGAGACGGAGACAGACGCGGCGAGAGTCGAGCAGAGACAAGAGAGAATGCAAGATAATGCACAAAGCGATGGAGACACAAAAAGAGAGATGAGAGAGAGAGAAAGAGAGAGAGAGAGAGAGAGATAGCAAAGGATATAAACAGAGAGAAGGAGCTATAAGTGAGTGGCCACCGTGCTGGGAGTGGTGTGACATGGTGACATTTGCCTCCACAAATGGGCTTTCTCTGGCTTTAGCCGGCACGGTGTGGTGCGCGGCCCCCCGACAGCGAGCCAAGAATGCACTTAGCTCAACAAGAGCAAATGAATGGCCCTGTTTTGACTCCTAGCATTACACTCTTTCTCCCTGATAGCTGGTGCTGGGCGGCGTGGGCCTTTGTTGAAGCGCAGGGATTTTTGCATGCTTAAACATCCAAACCGCGGTCTAATTAGGATGCTGAACGAGAGCAGGGATGATGTGAGGAGTCAGAACTAATGTAATAGACTCCATATATCCTTTAATATATTCCACCAAGACATGCGTTAGCCCGATATGAACCAGTGTTAACACAAATGCCACATTAATTATCAAACAACAGTGTGATTCAAGTAAAAAAAAAAAAAAAAAAAAAAAAAGGATCTTTACATTCATTTTTCCATTAATCATGGCAATTTGCTCACCCGTGGAGAGCAGGTTTTGCATAAGACGGGAAAACACCTGATGGGCTTACACACGCACCAGCATCTGGGCATTTAGCAGCTAAACATGCTACACCAGCTCTTCAATAGAGCTAATTGCACCGCTAAGCCTTCTCCCATCCCAGTGCACCAGCAAGCGTTAGGTTTATTCCTTTTTAGTCATCGTTTTCCTGCTGGAAGTTTGTTTTACACAGGAATCACACATCCCCCGGCGAGGGGAGCGACGCTGGAATCTTTACTGTTATCATAAACAAATACTTACTTATAACACTATATGTCTCTTGCAAATACACGTACAGTCATACTGACTGTACTGCCATACTGACTGTTTCCCACATTAATACATTATTATGTGTGTTCTGGTGTCAACGTTACTACGCCATGTCTCTATTTTCTACCCGGCTCTGATCACGGGGGCCCTTGAACCAATATGAATGAATATGCACATGGGGAAATTACCCCCCCCCCCCCCCCTTCTCTCTCTGTAGGTCCAGCTTCTCCCATGATTATTCATGTGCGTTTAACTCTCAAACAGCCCCTCATTAACTGTGGCACACTGGGCCATACGTTGGGCCAAATTATGCCGCTTTGACATATACAAACCAGCGGGGGTGGGTGGTGCTGGTGGTGGGGGCGGTGTGCGAGCTGTCTGGGATAAAAGGGCCTGGCTCTCCATTCCTCTCTCTCTCTCTCTCTCTCTCTCTCTCTAACCATAGATAATGGCTGCCAACGTGTCTGTATAGTCTTTTAAAGCAATCAGCACTTTCACTATTAGAGGAGTGGGGGTGGGCTGGGGTGAAGGATAGGGGGGAGGAGAAGCAGGGGAAAGTGGGGGAAGAGTAGTGAGTAGTAACACCCCACACACACAGTAAGATAGCTACAGTAAATAATATGTGACGTCAATGTGTAACTGAATATTTCAAAATGAAGTAATGTAGTAGTATAGTACTTATATTAAAACATATCTTCAGCTACCCAGTAAAAAGATATGCAGCCTTGTTGTTCAAATAAAATTGTACTGTGAAATGCTGTTAAATTATAGCTTATAGCATTATGTATGGGAGGTTATATGTGCAATAACACTGTCTTTATGCTAATGTTTAAGTCTTAATTCATTCAAAAGAATGCCGTAAATCCCCTTATTCATTAACAGCTGATGCCCTAATGATAGTGATCAGAGTTAAATGCTGTATGAGTGTA
Organism: Percopsis transmontana; assembly: GCA_025447815.1. NCBI lineage: Eukaryota > Metazoa > Chordata > Actinopteri > Percopsiformes > Percopsidae > Percopsis > Percopsis transmontana. The sequence continues at coordinate 3,374,064 of JAOEHI010000024.1, forward strand.
ACAATGGAGCTTGGCAATAGACAAATCAACCCTCTAGGCAATAGAGATCCCAGCCCTCGAAATTGCACTACTACAAAGAGGCGATTACTTCTCTTTCTAACAGTCTAATGTTAATAGCTCCACTGTTTTAGGCCACTCCCCACCCCCACACGCACGCACACACACGCACGCACGCACGCACACGCACACACACACACACACACACACACACACGCATACACGGCATATGGGTATAGCCACATTATGGAGCATATGCAGGTTTGTAATAACTCATTTGAAAATGCAGGTGGCTCATGTCAATAAGAAACTGAGACAAAAGAAAAACAGTCCCCAAACATAGAATATCAATGGAAATACTGAAGGTATACAACCGTTATTCCATGTGAGCTGTTTACCAGAGTTTATATTCTCAGAATTTTGTGAAATAAACATTCTCAGACATAAGTGGAAGCACTGATATGCACTGGCCTATAAGTTGGACGTGTGTATATTTTTGGGTCAAATTCCTGTCATGAAAGAGTAGAAGTGGTAGGCTATTCATGGAGGGCAGTTTCACTGTGCCTTGAAAGATTGACTGATGTTTTTGTTTGGTAAACAAAATACACAGTGCAATACATACAGAGTTCCAAATAAATCCAACTTGACAAATGACCCACTTATTAATTCTATCTCATCTCTCATCTTTAACCTCATTAACCAGCTAACCATTTCAGATACTGTAGTATTTTGTAAGTGCATAGACATGTCAGTCACTGGGCCTTGAATAAAACACAGATAAACACATCAGTTTTCACATTTCCTGACATATACCAATACTGGGCGTGGGAAAACAAGTTCGGAACAACCTTGACCATTTCACTATCAACAAACCAAACGTATGTGACACCCAGCGGTATTCGTTGAACCGGGGTCTGAAAGAAATCAATCATCGCCTCTCGCCGCACCGCAGCCGGGTAGCCAATCAGAATGTGCTTTAATTTAAGAGTTGCTATGAGAGTGACCTCAGAATCATTTGAATAAGTACCTCTTATCACGGGGAGGATGTGAAGCTAATTCTACAAACCCTGTAGGCTGACGTTAGGCCTTAAGGTTTGGGGGAGGGGTTACGGCCATATGCTCGGTATATGACAGATACATAGCAGCGACAGGACAACACAGGGAGTGTACGCACCTCAGGGGAGTGTGAGGTGTGTGTGTGCGTGCGTGTGTGTGTGAGAGAGCGAGAGAGCGAGAGAGCGAGAGAGCGAGAGAGCGAGAGAAAAGTGTGTATGTGTGCGCCCCTTTGTGTGTGTGTCTGTTTGTGTATAACATTGTGAAGTTTGTGTGTTTGTGTGTGTGTTTGCGTGCGCGATTATGTGTATATAAATGTGTGTGTGTGTGTGTGTGTGTGTGTATGTGTGTGTGTGTGTGTGTGTGTGTGTGTGTGTGTGTCACAGATGTTGCAGCCTGAAGTCTGCTACAGATGGCTCTGACACACTCGCAAGTGATCTCTATCCAGACATTTTAGAGGACAAGCAAGCAAGAGACTATACCGTCGCACAGACACACAGACAATGCATATAGCAACACACATAAGGACACACATAGGAAGCACACACCTGTTCATCAGTTTCCCACCATGTGAATTATTTCTTCTTGTCTAAAGGTTTTATACTCATCAATACTGTATTACATCTTACTAAAACAATATTCCTGAATGCAATTTCCTTGATATGGTGGCTAATTATCATCACATTATGACCAAATTTGAGCGTCACGGGATAGAAAGTGTTTGGTTACTGAGAAGACTGCAACATGATATTTATTTCCTCTTATTTCTTATCAACTTCACATTTCTTTCTAGCTCTCTGTCTACAGTATTGTAGACACACAACCAGCTGCACGCTGGGGAAGACACCCATGTCATCTAAGCCTAATACACAAGCTAGCTGAGAATAGTTAGAGAGCAGTGTGAGAACAGTTAAAAAGAAAACATCCCCATACTGTACCATCACATTCGAAAATAGTATATGCTAGACAGTAGGGGAGACAGCTTCCCTCTATCTCTCTCTCTCTCTCTGTCTGTCTGTTTCTTGGTGTCTCTCTCCCCTGCGTAAAGATGTCCTCTGGGGATTGGTAGGGCCTCAGGGGATTTGTCTTAGTGCAGAGTGCCACCTTGTTGTCAAGGCTGCAATGACACATTTCTTTCAAAGCCACTCCTGACAGATGCCCAGAGCAAGGAGAAGTCATCGCATGATGTACTGCTATCGCTGCACAGCGCTCACTCACATACACACACACACACACACACACACAGGCACATGGACAAGCACTTACATACATGCAGGTTGGCAGTCTGGTATCTTTGGAGCTGAGAGAAGAAGAGGTGACCTGCACAGATTATGGCATGGGTGTAAGACTAGGTGGGGGCGATGTTCATTACCTGATGACTTTTTATATCTGTGGGTGGAGCTCCATTTCTGACATGTGATGTCCCTGGTTTAAAAGCCACACGGCTGTAGCTATGGATAATTAAGAATAGCACATTCTTATTTGTTGTTATGAATGGAATTGAACAATAGCATATATAAAGAGGTTTGAACCCAAAACTGTCATGAGGAAATCCTTGAAATAAAAAAGAATTGTCACATTGTCTCACATGCTTCAAACTCTTGACATAGAGAACCTTGTCCAAAGAGCGTGAATAGTGAGCCAATTAAATGCTTAATCCAATGAATTAATTGGTTTTGCTGTTGACATCTACAGTATATATGTATGCACTAAGCATAACACAGCTGTGACTATTATTTAATGTTTGCTAACTGTCTAACATGCACCAAGCTATAGTGCATGTGCTTCTGTGTATGTATGCGCAAGATAACCCTAACCGCCGTGAAACCAACTTTTTAGACGAGGGAACATAGCCCAAGCCATTGTGTTCCATAACTTTAGTGACAGTAAACCACTTACGTTAAGTAAGCATTACGTGAAACCAAACAGCGTATGGACAGCAGGTGGGCCAACAGAAGCGTTTATACTATATTTATCTGTCTGTGGGACAACCTAGCGCTGCTAAAATTGCCATGTTAACAACCGTAACTCCTGTCAACCATATAACCTGTGGAGCAGTCCAGCTCTGCTTCATTCTCTGCCATGCTGGCTCCTTTAAGTGTTTGTCAGCATGTGAAAGCGATGTCGATGTTATCTCAAGTCATTGAACAGGTGCTCAGTTTTAGGCATTTAGACTGGATGTCGACATTCAGATGGACAGTTGTTGTCTCAGTGGTGCAGTGGTCTGGGTTCTGCTATCCCCAGCATGGGCTCACCTGTAAGCATTCTTCAGCAAAATACTGTACATGCAAAAATGTCTAAATTACCAAATTGTAAACTGTACATGCAGAAAAAAGGTCAATCAATAAAACTACACAGAAATTAATTAGAATAGCGTAAAAATGGCACTGTTAAAGGCAAAGTCCTCATGGAGCTTTGTTGAGATGTGAGCTTCCAGGCACTAAGAAACAGACTTTATGTGTAGCCAGAGTCACCCTGCGGTTTGTGAGGACCACTGTACACACAGGCTTACATGCAGACAGTTTATAATGTAATGTACTTATATAGTGTTATTTAAATGTATAAAATGTAAAAAACAGTAACACGTTGGGTTAAGAACAAGGAGAGAACATGTTGGGTTAAGAACAAGGAGAGAACATGTTGGGTTAAGAACAAGGAGAGAACATGTTATAGCGTTTTTACAGGAGGATGAACAGAAGATGGAGGGGTCATGTAGGACTGAGGGGCATAAAATGGAATGAATAATAGCGGGGGAAGGAACAGTTGACCTTCCTATTGCCCAACTGTTACACCAGAGACAGACAGAACTAAATACAGTATAAGAGGGAAGAGGGAATATTACTATTCTATTTACTGTATTTGAAAGTTTATCTTATTAGTGTCAGTCTTATATTAACACTTACCTAAGCTTTACTACTTCTAATGTAACATGTATCTGACAGATATAAATAAATAAAAGTATAATGAAACAATGCTGGAATTGCACATAAAAACGTTAAAACTAAAACTAAAAAGACATGCGTCCTTTTAGACAACCTTGACATACACTAACACACTGACACACAAACACACACACTCCCATAACTACTGGGACACAGACACCCACACAAAACAACACACATCTATGTACAAACGCACGCATACACACACACACACACACCCACACACACACACAGACACAGACAGACACAAACACAGAAAACCCCAGAACCGTAGTGCAAAAGGACACGTGTGCGTAATCTAATCAGCATTTTGGCTTTAAGTTAACCTGTGACAGAATGAGGGCATTCGAGGTGAGGAGGAGAAATATGTACTTCAAATTAGAAATGGAGATTTGAGAGAGGCGGATCAGAAACAAGGACAACAAAGACACAGACAGAGACAAACAGACAGAGAGAGAGAAAGGAGAGAGAAAGACAGAGTGAGAGAGAAAGAGGTAAAGCAAGAGGGTGAGAGAGAGGGACATAGAGAATTGGGGAAGACAAAGAGGAATGTTCTCTCAGTATTCACAGGAAGATAATTGAGATATCCAACTGACAAAACTGCTATTTCAACGTGTGTGTGTGTGTGTGTGTGTGTGTGTACTATGTATGTGTGTATGTTATTTTTCAGCATACTGTCTATTT
>JAOEHI010000024.1:3386656-3400373 GCA_025447815.1 Percopsis transmontana
CAGCGCTAAATTTTGAGACTGACACACACACACACACACACACACACACACACACACACACACACACACACACACACACACACACAAAGAGGCAACAATACACAAACGCAAACACTTGAGATGTCACCTGAGACTAGACACTTGTAGAACAACAAATCTTACACTGGCTGTCCGCAAAAAAGAATGGTGTGTGTGTGTGTGTGTGTGTGTGTGTGTGTGTGTGTGTGTGTGTGTGGGCGGGGGGTGCATGGTTACTCAATGTTGATGCTGGAAAAAAAATTGCCCACTTTTCTCCCTTGGGTGGGATAAGAGGAGAGGAGAGGAGAGGAGAGGAGAGGAGAGGAGAGGAGAGGAGAGGAGAGGAGACAAAAACCCACACTAATCTCCCGGCTTCGTAGGAACCCACAAAGCATCATTTACACAGTGGAGTTAACAGGGGCGCACAGGGGCCTCCTGATTTGCAGTGAGCAACCTTGCTCCAGATAGAGATATTCTCACTGTCAGAATAAACTGCCTCTGTTTTCATTTTGCATTTATTTCAATGCCAGACTCAGGGCATACATTTTTCATCACCTGCTAAGCTATGAATAAAAGATTAAAACAGAGAGCAGAGAGAGGAGGGCAGGGGAAGGCAGGGGAGGTGGGGGGACGAGGGAGATAGAGAGAGAGAGAGAGGGAGAGAGAGAGAGAGAGAGAAAGGGGAAAAAGTCTAACAGATGCAGTGCATGAGGTGCAACGCGCAAGCACTGTATGCATAAAGAGGAGGTCTCTCTCTCTCTCTCTCTTTCTCTCTCTCTCTCTCTCTCCCTCCCTCCAGGAAGGGTGGGATGGTTGGAACAGGGTAAAGATGCTATAATGAGAGGCAGGCAGAGGAGTGTCTCACCTTTGCTTTTTATAGGATTACCTGAGAGGTGAACCCTGTGTTCTCTGAGAGGATTCATCAGTATACTGTATCCTCTCTCTCTCTCTCTCTCTCTCTCTCTCTCTCACCCCAGCTCTCTCGCTGCCCTCAGCGGTCTTTGACAGGCAGGGCTGGAGTGAGATGTCGGAGAAATGCAGGAAAATTCTCTGCACTGAAAAGCTGACAGGCTCAGGTGTGGGTGATTGGGAGAGGAGGCTGGTGTGGTGGTGTGGTGGTGGGGTGCTGGCGGTGGGTGGGATGTATCCCTCTCTCTCCCTCTCTCTGCACGTTGGCCCTTATATGGCCCGTGGCTGCAGGATCCTGTATATATAGCTGGCATCATTACCTCCTGTGTCTCCTCCGTTCAGTGACAGCGTGCCCTGACTCTCACGCAGGATAAGCCCATAATACACTTGTCGTGTCTGCGGCGCGAAAATCAATGTGGACGCCTATGGAAATGTAACGCCATGAACAGACCCCGCAGACGGAAATAAATACAGAGCTGTGTCATCGTTCCCGAAGTCAGCGACGGTCTGCAGATATTGTACGCGCAGCGTATGTTTGGCTGCTGTTGCCGTTGTCTGGGTTGGGTGGTAGCAACTGGCTATATGTAAATATACAGTACTGCTTATCTATGTGGTGTAAGTGTTTGATGTAAAGTCCTGTGACGCCGGTAGCATGGCGATACTCGGCATATTTCCAGCTATTACCCAAGGAATTTGGTCACAGCCTGTGTACATCCGCCCTCAATTCTTACTCTGTTAAAAATGGAAGCCGTTTGTGGCTGAGAGGGCGAAGCATGCATCAAATCAAAGCAAAATAATAGACAATAAGATTTGTATCACATTCAAATGTGCCCCGGGAAAGGGACACACACACACACACACACACACACACACACACGCGAGACAAGGACACAACAGAATGAATACAAAACATATTTACACACACATACACTAAATGCTCACCTCTCAACTATAGTACACAGGGTTAGACCCAGTCAAACACTGTGTGGTCTGCTGAGACACAGAAAACAAAGGTAATGCAAGATTCAGAAAGGTTTATACACCTCTTACTTACATGTTTGTTCAGTATGTGTGTTTGTGTGTGTGTGTGTGTGTGTGTGTGTGTGTGTATACCTAAGGAAATAACCACTAGATGAGCAGTCACAGCACGCCTATTCAAGAACACATAGCCCCTCACAGCCGTACATGCAGTATATCCATACATTAGCGTGCAGATGCAGTCATATGACCTTGCCACAACATGTGGGAAATTAATGATCCACTTTCTACAAGTATATACATTATACTGACAGAGAAACCCGGTCACCTGCTGACCAGGTTTAGAAATGCGCGCAGAAACTCTCCCACTCACATACATGCAGTCACACACAGGAACACATGCATGCATATACAGAAACATAGATATACACATACATAGGTGGACAAAGACACAAACACACATACACACACACACATAAAGCCGGGAGGTGGTAGAATATGTGCAGGGTGAAATTGGTTAGAGGAAAGGTAATATATCCCACCAGGACCTGTGTTCCTCGTAGCAATTTAAAATAATTATTGTGGGACCTGATGCTAGACATCAGCGCTAGCTTTCTGCATCCCAATGAGGTACTGTGTATGCGTCTGTGTGTGTGTGTTTTTTTATAGGTATATATACAATTTTTCTGTGTGTATGTGAATGTGTGCATTCTTGTGTTTATATGGGTGTGCAAGCTACTGGAAGCCATGTTGGGGACGACCCTGGGTTTGGGAGTACCTGTGGTAATGAGAAGCGGTGGTATTCCCATTGACGATTTTGACCTACGTCACTGTTCCCACTGTTTCCATAACGACAGTGTTTAAACCGGCAATTTGGAGGTCAAAAAATGTTGACTTCCAATAGTGACACACCTGCGGTAAAATCCGATCTTCCTTTATCAAGTCTTTTGAACATTGAACATTTGAACTTGGATGTCTTAAGTAAGACAAGATACCAACAGAAACTCAACGAGGCTGGTATATGCATACTCGTTAACGAGTCATCTTTTCGTTGATTTATTTGTTGTTTATAGGTGTTTATGGCAAGAGAAGTTTGGTGATCATTAGACGCTGTTTTGGAATATTAAGCCACGTTAAGCCTTTTTCACATTAAGCGTTTTAGAATGTCCCGGGAGTGTCGCACACATTGCAACGCTGCAGAGGTATTAAAATTACAATTAGGTCATTTAGCAGACGCTTTTATCCAAAGCGACTTACAATTACATGGTGCTATTACATGGAGCAAATAGGAGTTAGTCATCTTGCTCAAGGATGCTTACAGGTAGAACGACTCTGGGGCATGAACCCACAACCTTCTGGCTGTGGGTCCAAGACCACTGGACTATGCTGCCCCCTATTAAAAGATGACCCGGTAACGAGTATGGATCGTGTATACCAGCCTCGTTGAGTTTCTGTTGGTATCTTGTCTTACTTGACATATACAAGTTGTTTACTTGATAAAGGAAGATCAAATTCAACCGCAGGTGTGTCACTATTGGAAATCAACATATTCTTACCTCCAATATGGCGACAAAAATCACGTGACCTGTGACCTCAGCTCGGAAACCTCCACAGCAACAAGGCCCAGGTTAGCCTGACTAGACTTGACAACTGCAGAGCTACATTGCCATACTAAATAGTAGGCCAAGTAATGATATGGTAGACTGTTAGGACATAACATAGAATGACAAAACATGAAATTAAAGTGGACAAATGAAAAGCATTATATTAATATTGCAATTTAATATTGCAAATACATTATTTAAATTATTTATTCAATAAGAACTAACATTGGAGGCAAATAAAATATAAAATGTAAAATAAATACATGTGAAAAGTGTGAAAGCATGAATGTCGATACCAGGCTCAGGCTTTATTAAAAAGTAATTAAATGTATCTCTATATACCATGAGGTTTTTTAGCACCGGGATGTAGCTGTATATTAATTGACTGCAGGGTTCAAATCATCTGTGCCTTCTCATATGGTGCCATCATGTTTGCCGTGTTTACCACACCTCCTGCTTTCACCTCCTGCTCCAACCCAACCTCCTCATCCTTTCCTCCTACTCACCACCTTTCAATGGCACCTCCTCTTTTTTCCCCAACAACTCTCCATATTTTTCCTTGGCATTACCTTGCTTCATTCTTACCCAGTGACCACCCCAAACACTACACAATGTACTCTCAGGTGCGTACCTTATTTCAATCTCAAACAAACGTTAGCCCCAACTGTCTTTTGTGCTGATAATAGAAGGTCCATAGTTGTCACTGTAAACAGTAACAACGCAAACAGTTACCAGTGTTTTTGTATTGCCGCTAACAACTTTTCTACTACATGTAGACTGTAGATATGGATTCTATTTCCTGATAATTCTGCCAATGTAGCCTTAAACTCAGAAGCTTATCTTTAACAACAGGTGCACTCCCACAAAAACACATATTTCTCCGCAATAACAGCAAAACAATAATGACGATTTGGAGGCAGGGGGAAGAAAAACAGAATAAAGTGGACATGCTCTACGGGTGGAGGCCAAGACAGGAGGCGCTGGCACTCACCTCTCCCCCTTACCTCTTCACTTCCTTCCTCTGCCAACCTGCCTAATCAAATTACCCCCCCCCCCCACCCCCACCCCCACCTCAACACACACACACACACAAAAACACATACACATGCTCTCACCCTCATATGGGCACATTTCTCAATCAGCTTCCCTCCGTGCTACTTTTCTTGTCGTGTCCTTTCCTCTTCATATTGCTCACTCTGCTATCTCTCTCTCTCCTGAGCACAACTGTGTTGTGTGTGTGTGTGTGTGTGTGTATATAAGCATATGGGCATGTCTTTGTTGCATATATGTGTGTTTTGTGTCTGTGCGTGTGCACAGTACAAACCCGCTGTAACAATGGCTGAGGTTGCCGTTTCATCTTAATTAAATTTCCCTCCTCTTTTCTGCTTGGCTCCTTTGTGCTCGCTTGCCCGCGCTCCAAATGTCAACAGGATTTGGGCACATGGAGTGGCATCTGGTGCCACATCACCCGATGCACATGGATACAAAAAACCTCACAGCATGCCGAGTTAACCTGGACGGCTGCCAAAACGGTAGCGCTCACTAGCTAAGTGCCACGGCGCCAGTCAAGTGCCCGTTCGGCTGTACGCCCGCCCGCATCGCTGCCTACACCCCCCTCTTACACACACACACACACACACCTTGCGCGCAGGGTGGCACCTCCAACCCCCGGTGGCATTAGGCGATGACAGGGAGACAGAAGGCCCTCTCCCTGCCCCCAGCACACACCGTACAGGTGCCTAGCAAAGCCCACTGCCATACTGTATGTGTATCTTAGCTGACTGTCTAGTATGCCCTAAACACACGCACACACACACACACACTGTGTGCTATTGGGAAGTGTTGCCTCTCATACCTGCCTGCGAGTGTACACTACACAAACGCAGACTAATGTAAACACACACACACACACCCACACCCACACACACACACACATACACACACACTCTTCTCCTTTGATACAGTATATTTGAAATGTCTCAGATGGCACGAATACAGTGTTCTCTTCAACTGTTCTAGCCTTCAAGGTTCACACACACACACACACACATGCACACACACACACATTTCTACAGGCCCAACTCTGCTCTGTGCACCTGGACACAAAGGAAGTGTTGTTGCAATGTTAAGATGAATCCAAGGTCAGGACAAAAAGAGCATGAGAGAGAAAGAGGAGAAGAGAGGTATGGAGAGAGGTATAAACATAAAGAGAAGGAATGGAGGCAGATGTAATCTTGCTCTTTGTCATCTAAGCTCATGCCTCCCACCAGCTGCCAACCGCTAAAAATAGTAGGCTGAATATTCGGATTAAATCAATAATCATAAAGTCTGATAATAATGTGAAGGACACAACGCCACAGTTGTTGCACTCCAAAACTCCCATGTGAATTCAGTGGACACATTTTCTCCTCTTAGAACCTCAGCTTGTCTCTGAACAGATTAGGGTTGACTCTCAATTAATTGGGCCTGATCCGAGTGCAGATGACAGTGTGAAGCAGGCCCAGATAAAACACATCAGGCCATTCAAATAGGTTGGTTCAGCACCAGTGGGCAGCCAACAGGGCCAGCCCGCCAGACCAGCCAACCAGCCAACTCCATATACATCCACGGCTATAATTCACCTCCAGATAGCTAGCTAGGCATGGTACACTACGCCCTGCTGCCTTAACGCCTCAGCTCCTCGACATATGTTCTATTCACAGCTGCGTCACTCTTCATTTGCAATTATTTCCCCTTTTTTATCTGGCTGTCTCCTTCTCTGTTTCCTGAGCCTAAATGTATCCGGTGACCAGCTCCGGCCAGCAACACAAGTGAGTGTTTGAGGCAGGATAAGTAGCAAACAGTTTATCAAGGTCTTTTTAGTGGAATTTGATTCCATTAATTTGCTTTTCTTGAGTAACATTTTACCTGAAAACCAGATGCCTACCCTACAATACGTATGCAAATATTCTAAGGACACAACATTCAAAAGACTGCCAGCCCAACACTAACAGTTGGAGAGAACGAGCAAAGTTTGGGGTTTCAAAAAATGAAGCTTTTTTTTAATAATAAATAAATTTTAATTAGTAAATAATTAAATAAATGATAAAAAAGATGTGGGAGACTACATGAGACTAGTTGTGGGCTCATCTATTATCAGAACTTCACGGCAAGCCTTTGTGAACATTTTCACTGCAGTCTTCACTCTGAAAGTACTTTTTTTGGTGTCTGGTTTGAGGTGAGACGGTATGAATTAGAGGACTTGTTGGAGATGGAGTTAATTAAAGGCTGCTAAAAATTGGATAAGCAAATATATCTCAGATTTTTTGTATACCTGCCATGGCCATTGCCTACAGCGTAAGAGTATGACTTGTATCAAGACTTTTGTGGTTGGGAAAATGCGCACACATACAGGTGTGCATACCATTTTAGTCATTTAGTAGACACTTTTGTAGGAAACCCAGTGCCATGTCTTCTGCAGTAAGTAAGGCGAAGGTGCCATTTAGCTGTGTGTACCCAGCCCTACACCAAAGTAAAATAAAGTTTCAGCCTGAGCTTGGTGCAGGCAGCAAAGGCTGTGGGGTAAGAGAGAGTTCATTTAGAGATTTCGAGGCACCTAAAGTTCATTTGTCTCCCTAAAGCTTCAAAACGGGATAATAAGGACAAGGGCGGAGGGAAACGGGAAACAGCGAGCCGTGGCTTTTTTTCACTCTTTCATAAATCTCTCTCTTAAAATACAAAAATGTTTTTATCCTTCTTGGCCTCTCTAGTTTGAGTATGGGAAAGCTTTTCAGCGCCAATGATTTTGCAGGGCAAACATGTCTCCTAGAACAGTCTGTAAAGATAAGGGAAATTAAATTACTCCCAAAAAATTTACTTAAAAGGCTGGTCACTGTTTTCTTTTTTCCACCTGTGCTACAACTCTTCATTGTGTTTTTGATGAAAAACAGAATTGCAATTTTGGCTTTTTTGGCGTGTAGCACCCTTTTTACAATTCCATTTTTGTTTTGGTTTTATTATTTTTCCCTCCCTGTCCTTAAAAAGCCTTCTGTAAGCCTGTCTGGTTTCACGCTCACCTGCCATCCTGCATCTGTGTGTGTGTGTGTGCCCATGCCCCCGCCTAGCCTATGGCCAGTGTTGGGATTAATAAATATGCTCTTATAATCCTGCTGCTGGTGTCATCCAAGTGTCACTCCTGGACATAAGGCAGGGTGACAGTGGGACACCCTCACACATGGTGAGGGGTGTGTGTGTGTGTGTGTGTGTGCGCGTGCGTGAAGTTACCATGCTGTATGCTGGTAGTTTGTGAGCACGCAAGCGTGTGTATGTGTGTGTGTGTGTGTGTTTGTGTGTGGATGGGTTTTTGATTAAGATACACACCTCTCTATCGTGGGTGACACCTGGTCTCGGTGGTAGAGTGGGCTCAGGGCCATCGGGGCAAGAGGGGAGGCCCACGGAGAGGGGGGGGGGGGTATGAGGTGAGCTATAGGGGAACGCAGCGATCGACTTCCGCACCAAAAGGCCTTTTAATTTAGTCTTGCTCGGATTAGGCTGAACCACATGGCCTTGGTGCAGAGAGAGATCACTGCCAAGCTATTAGGTAACTCAGAGTGGGCTAGATGACAAACCGCAACTAAACACAAACACACACTGCAATTGTGCTCTTGCAGAGAGCATGATTGCTGTTGGGGCCGTACAATTAAATGAAACACCATTAATGTGTAAAGGCCCACATCTAAAATGACATAAACCTACAGTGCTACAATAGACATTCAGCTAGTTTGTCATATGTTTCATAAAAGCCAAAAGGAAAGGCAATGGATGGGTAAAAAGCCAAGTGTTATGTGTTTATACACACCTACACCGACAGTATATACAGTATACGCCTATAGACATTGTACACAACATTTCAATGTGATGTGGGAAGCTGTCTTGTAAGCCCATGCTGGCTGAGCTGTGCTAATTGTTGAAAAACAAAGCAACCACACATACTGAACAAATAACACAAGTCTACACAGCTAGAGGTGATCAATATCTCCACTGGCTCTAATTCTCTATTTTAGCCCGGCCTGTCGCGTCCTTTGACAGAACATTAGTGGCACCAGCGTGACATAGACAGCAAAGCACATTATTGAGGACGCTTGGGTCCATCAGGCAAACAGTGGACACCCCATGGCATAAGCTGATGGTAGCTAAATAGAGAAAAGAGAAAGCCAAGCGATAGAGTGTGAATCAGAGTGTAATATAGACTTGAATTACGTGCGTGCGCACACACACGCACGCACGCACGCACGCACACAAAACACACATGAACTCAACATATTCACTGTGAACATACAAAAGCCCGAGGCGTCTAGTGAGAAGGCAGTGTCTAGTCTAAGCGGGAATGGCAGTTTCTTGGTGTCTGCTTAGCCTTATCACAGTAATTGCCGCATGTCTGTCATTTCGGTGAGCTTGAAAAAATTGTCTCTCTCAGCTGCACCCCTGCCTGTTTTTGTTCACTGCACTTGTGTAAAGTGGGAGAAAATAAGTGTCATTCAATGAATGCCGCTATTCTTCCCATGACAGCTTCATATCTGTGAGGTAGGGGGCTCTTTAGACCCTCCCCATCCCGACCCCTTCTTTATTGGTAATGCCTTTGACAGGGTGCAAACCCTCCCACACACACACACACACACACACACACCCACATCCAAAAAACAGGTCCGTCCTCTTTGTCCAAGCATGGGTGAGCACACACAATTATAGACCAGGACGTGCACTGCGCGCGCACACACACACTATTGAAGAGTGTATGTGCTGAGTGAAAAGGTGACCCCTTTAACCCCGCTCAGCAAGTGTCCCTGTGTTAATAGAGTTGATCAGGTTGATGAAAGACAGAGAGAGAGAGAGAGAGAGAGAGAGAGAGAGAGAGAGAGAGAGAGAGAGAGAGAAAAAAGAAAGAGTGAGAGAGAGGACAGACAGGCGGACGGGTGGGAGAGAGGAGAGCCCTGATGTAAATCCTTACATCCTTATCGGCCTGCCTCCCTGACCCTGTCTCTCTCACATCCTCTCAAGCTCCCTCGCCCTCACTTTCATATGCAGCAGGCAAATGGGTCAGTTACCATAGCAACAGCTGAGAGGCCAGGGATCTTCTAGCCAAGAAGGAAGAAAAAAATAGGTCTATTAAGAAAAGTGGGGGAAGTCCTCGCAACTCTTTCAATTAAAGAGACGAGGTGACGATCGTGACGCTATACGTGCACATACGCATTAACGGCCTTTAAATGTAGGTTGAATGAGACAAACACCACATGATGTCTGGATGCAGAGCAAAGCTGAGGATGACAATGGCGATGAGTGTGAGCAGATGGAGCAGGCATTCCTTACTTACAAGCCCTTTTTTTGTTTTGAGTCCCATTACGTTAACGAAACATATTGCGAGGTGCCTCGGTCATACCCTGCCCTCTACATTAACAACCAAATGAAAACGCAGGCAGTTTGTCTGGTCCATCTCCAACGCCAATTTTCAGGCTGTTTCAATGACCAAATGGCCTCTATTAAAGAAAAAAATAAAATTGATTTTTCTGAAAGCTTCTTCCCTGAACTAGTTTTTTTGTCAATAAGATTTTGCTTCGGCCTTGTGTCTCCTTGGAAAAGTGTCTTATGTCCATCTGCTAGAACGCACTGAAAAAGACACGGTTAATATGCTGTAATTAAACCTGACAAGAAACCCTTAGATATATGCATGACGACATTTAGTAAACCTTGTGTGTGTGTGTGTGTGTGTGTGTGTGTGTGTGTGTGTGTGTGTGTGTGTGTGTCGCGTGTGTGTGTCGCGTGTGTGTCTGATATAAATCTAGCCTATAATACAAACACAGACACGGTACATTAAACAAAGAATAGCAAAGACATGGCTGTGTTGTGATCATACACACTGTTTACTAATTCTCTATGACCCACGCTGTTCTTTCTTGGTGTCTGTCCCCATAGAGAGCAGTATTGGGAAGCTGTTCCGGGCATAGTCCTATAGTCTATGACCTCTCCACTTCCAGAGGAGCCTGAAGCTCAGTGCTGTCTGCTCCCATCGACCCCACATGGCCAGTGAGCACTAGCCCACAGCAGCGGTAGCACTGCTGTACCGCCCTGAATATTTCAATAATCAATGAAATATTAATGGGCTGCATTGAGACGATGAGAACAGGGAGGAAGGGGCACGAGGGGAGGAAGTGAGGGGAGCGAGGGCGGGAGCAAATGAGTGGGGGCGGTATGGAGAAAGAGTAAAATAGACAGAGAGAAAAAGAGAAGAAACAGAAACAGGGAGAGACAACGACAGCGTACACATATACAGTATCTGGTTGTGCAGCCCATAGAGTTGAGCTTCTCTTTCACTATAGGGGGGAGGGGAGCTCATAAAAAATGCATAAGCCACATAAACTTGGTTCATATAGTTTTGTAATGTGGTACACAACTGGCCACAGTACTTTTTAAAACTTTCTTTATCCCCATCTCTTTTGGTGAAAGAACTTTGCTGGTCTTTGACATTCCTATTTTTTGACATTAATACTGTGTTTTGCACAACGCTTAGTGGCAGAGCGACAGACTGTGATACAGAAGGCCTTAGAGAGAGAGAGAGAGAGAGAGAGAGAGAGAGAGAGAGAGAGAAAGATCCCTGCGGCTCATACCCTGACATGTATGTTACACTCTATTAAATTAGCATGGGTCCAATATTAAAATAATAACATTTACCTCCACAATAAACGCTCAAGGTTCCAAAATCAATACCACTACCTTATAATGCCAAAGTATCAAAATAATAAGAGCAAAGCTGTTGCGTTACATAGAGAATTAAATTTTTCTTTTAAACGAGAGAGAAGGGCATACACATATTATAGATGAAATAATTCCATTTGAAATGTCACAGATTCCTATAGCAGTTAATAGACTTGTGTTGCTAATGGTTTTCATGTGTTTTGATTCTTTTTTTTTTTATTTGAAAAAAAAAAAATTAAATCCTGATGCAGAAGAAAAACAGGAAGGAAAAGTTTACGTGTTTAGATTCATTAGTAGTGGCGGAATGTGACCTTTTCCCATCCAAGGTTTGAGAATAAATGTTTTAATGTTAAGAGATTTCAAGGCAAACTCGCTCTGCCAAGCTTAACCCTGTGCTTAATTGCTTCAGTAAACACAATCAACACAAATTAAAGACTCATATCCCTCGGTGTGCACAAAGCAAAACCATTACTCTACACTAACACTACAACCCTACTCAACATAGAGACCACCCTCCATACTCCCCATAAAAAATGAAATGAATCTGTGAAATAAAATATGTTTTTGCATGGATTGTATCTTTGAGCCGATTGGTAGTCTGAAAGCAAGAGCAGAGCAGCTGAATTGTGAAGGCCTCTGTCACGCCGTCTACGGCCTCTGCGGATGAACCCTCTCAAGGTACTCCGTCTCCATTCAGCGCCTGAATCAATGCCTCCTGATTAGATTTCGGGGGGTTACTATGGCTTTTTTGTTTGTTGTGACATCCTCTCTCGCTTTGTGAGGTCTCCCTGCTCCTGGCTGACAAAGGCACCTCCTCCTTTGGTGGCGGAAGATCGAGAAAGAGAAAGAGAGAGAGAGAGAGAGAGAGAGAGAGAGAGAGAGAGAGAGAGAGAGAGAGAGGGCAACTAGGGGGAGGGGGTACCATGGGGAGCAACCATCAGGGCTGCTTCATGTTGTGTTGTTGTGTCATTGTCTTGCGTATCTTCTGTGGAATATGTGTGTATCAGTAGACTGTGTCTCGGCTAAAATGAAAGCCGATTGTTCCCTCTTTGTGTCTGTCCTTGTCTGGATGTTCCTGAAGTTCTCCATCCCCGTTTTGTACCCGTTCCTCCTCTCTGTATGGAAATGAAAGGGAAGAATATGGAGGAGAAGCAGCGCTGATGAAGGCAAGTGCACGTTACTTTACACGACACAGGTCACAGTGATACCCGTGTCACGCTGGCCTCGTGCGGATGCCCGTCAGTTTAGTGAAAGTCCAAAGTGAAACTGAACTGGACACCCAACACGCTTCATCCAGCTTTTATCACTTCCTGTCAGAGTGAGGAATAGTGACGCATACAACACTGCACTCATCAGAAAACAAGCAATAAAATACCATTTAAAATGTAAATGCAGAGCAGAAATACAACTAAGTCCATCGCACCACAAAGGACATTTATAGCGAGGAACGTTTACCAAGAGGCCCTTTGAAAAATTCCCCCCCACAACTACAGCAAAACCTCAGAGCCATCACAAGTTAACTGGCTATCTGACACGATTCCGATAAGCTCTAAATCTAAACAGGGCCAAAACACACACCTTAATAACAAATGCGCCATGCTAAAAGGTTACTTGAACTGGCAAATTCAAATTTAATTGAGGCTGTGTGTTGAATAATTAATCTTATTTTCCAGAGAACACAAGGCACGGTGGACAAGCCAACGCTGAGAGCCTGGAAAGAGAGAGAGAGAGAGAGAGAGAGAGAGAGGATAAGAGACAGAAAATGGGGTGGTGAAAGAGAGATCAAGACAACAGAACGGGCAAGCGAGGGAGACGCAAAGATAGAGGGGAGAGAATGAGGAGCATTGCACCAGCCCACGCCATGATCTGATGAACCCTGCCAAAGCACGACCCGCTATACAACACAGTCAGGGCATGATGTCATCCGCCGCATCATCACCTTGGTAACCGGGCCTATGTGCGCGCGTGTTCGTGTGTTGCAAGGCAGGAACGAAACCAGCCTCTCCTCAACCGAACACGAGAACTAGAGAGACGGTGTGGGAAAAAAAGGATTCAAAGCATAAACGAGAAGAAAAAAAACAAACAACTAAAAACAAAATGGTTGCGATTTTACGTTAGGTCTTTTGTTGTTGTTGTCACGGGTGGTGGTGAAGCAGGGCACAAAGGAGGGATAAAGAGGAGCATTTAACGTCCCTCTTTAATGTCTCTATCGGTTTGCCCCCCCCCCAAACACCACCACCACCCCTCTTCTCCTCCCTCTGTAGGTATTTCAGTTGCAGGCATCTCCTCAGATCTGCGCCTTTTAATGCTGACTGTCGCAACTCTTTTGAGGCCAACTACAAAAGCAGGCTGGCACTAAACTTTTCCCCCTGAAGGAGAGAGAGAGAGAGAGAGAGATAGAGAGAGTGAGTGAGTGAGTGAGTGAGTGAGTGAGTGAGTGAGTGAGTGAGTGAGTGAGTGAGAGAGAGAGAGAGAGAGAG
>JAOEHI010000024.1:3410113-3421593 GCA_025447815.1 Percopsis transmontana
CAAAAATAATTTTAAAATCATTATTATTATACTACACATATTCCAAAAAAATAACCACTACAATATCATTTAAAAAAAACAAAAAATACCATTTAAAAAATTTAAATTACATAAAATATACAAATTAATATTTTATTAAATGCATAAACATCTGAATATATTGTAGCTAATAGGAAAGGAACAAATTGATCCCTGGAAAGGCAATTTTACTGCTTTTATGTTTCACTGCATTTACTTTCTTCTCTCCCTCTCTTTTTCCTTTGTCTTCTGTCAAAAACAACTTGGGCTAACATTGCAGGCTGTCACATCAAGGCCATCCCCTGCATCTTACAAAGGGGGGAATTCTGCAGTTGGATGGAGCGGTGAAGCTCTCAGACACCCTGCCGTCAGAGGTGTAAAGTCTGAGAGTCTTTTTTGTGCTACTTGGAACTAAAGCTTCTACCCTGAGGGAAAAACCCAGTATGGCGTAAGGAAAGAAAGTTTTCCATGCTATAACTGAATAAATACTGTAGATAAATTAGAATACAATGCAAATGTTTCAAGTGAAGCAAAGTTCCAAACAAGTAAGCTAATATATATTATATTATATATATTATTATTATAATAATAATAAACAATAATCTAAGGTTTATTTATTAGTATTACTGTTGTTGTTGTTGTTGTTGTTATTATTGGTATTATTATTGGTATTATTATAATTGAATTCATGAATATACTCATTATCATTGCTCCTATTTCAAATGGCCTTTCAAAATAATATTTTAGTAAAACTGCCAATGTCCAAAAAAGGTCCAAAATGAAGCTCATGGTCCAAAACCACACACTCGGAAAACCAATACAGGCTTTGGTGTCTAAGTGGAGAAACACGCATGGTTGAGCTCAAATGCTTTCAACCAACCAGCACTCGCAATAGTGTTCCCCCTCTTTTACACCAAAATACTCGGAGGTAAGAAGACTTACTGTCTACACTGAAGGACTATGTGATCAAAGACGGCAGAGCTTAATTCACGGAGGTTACTTAAAGAAGACAGGAGAGTGAGATTGGGGCAGAGTGAGAAAGAAAAGAAAGAGACTGGAGAAAGGAGAACCCACAGAACGAAGAACAAAATGGATAGTGAAGCAAGTGAATATGAGAGGCAGAGTACTTACTCCGTCTGCAGTCTCATTCTATAGAGTTGTAGAAAGACCACCTATAGCGAGACCAAGACATAACCAAAACCATAACTTGGAGTCAACGTTAAGACTTTGAGTGGGTCGTTACTAAGTCAAGACCAAGACGAGAACAGTCCAAGATTGAAGTCACTAATCTTGTACTACATGTGTTTACCTGGCCGGCCTTGAATTACATTTCCAAGTCAGCACATAGGTAAGAAAGCTGTCTTTTGACAGACAAGACCAAGACCTTGAAAATGTGGTCTGAAGACCCTTTTCAATGCCATAAAACTAGTAATGGGGAAATTGAACTATTGGGCTGGGCAGCTAAATCTCCAAGAAAATGTAAAAAAAAAAGATTTAGAAAAAAAAGATCTCCAGAGAAGAGAAGAGAAGAGAAGAGAGCTGTGTATACATCAGGTCTTATTCCAGGTGGAGTGTTCACTTGAGTTGCCTTTAGACAAGTGTCAAGACAAGTGCACCTCTGTGTTTTCCTGTAATAGCACAGGGACCAAGGAGGGCCAGGATACGCTATTCCAATCCAGTTAAAGTGTGTTGTGTGTGTCAAGTAGGTTTTAGTGTGCGTGTGTGTGTGTCTGTGTGTGTGTGTGTGTGTGTGTGTGTGTGCACATTTTAAGTAGGTGACTGTGTTTATCTTCTGTCTTTGACAAAGGAGAAAAAAATAAAGACTAAAGAAGGAAAAGAAATGGAACAAGAGAGCATAGATGGAGGGTAGCGATGAGCAGACAGATGACCTGCATCGGAATTGGAGAGCAGGGCCTCGGTGGCTTTTGCCACTTAAAGAGCCCCTGAAGTCAAGTGTCAACTATTATGTGCCATCAGTTGCGATGCTGGGTCACAGCACAGCACGAAAGAGGTCGCAACCAGTGCTTGCTCTCACTCAACATGCACCATTAAACAGTCCCACAGTGGCGAACAATCTTGTACAAAATGCCTGCTGTCAGTTGGGTGTAAAAGGTTTTCGAAAAGGACCATTCTACTAAAGGGGTGGGAATTATCATAGTTAGCATGGTTAGCATTTATTTAGCATATATAGCAAATATTTACTTGGCTGAACATTCACTGTGCATGTCTACCTATAGGCCTGCAGTAATGACATTAGATAACTTTTAATACATGTGTGACATTTTCCATTGAGATACGCAGCTTTACATCATGTCATTTAAAACAGACAGCGACCAAACGCTCAGGCAACATGCTGGATGTATATATTGTGTCAGCTGTTTGCTGCTAAACCAGCTCTGTAATCACCTGAAAGAGGTTTTAATTGGCACTTTTTACTTTTAATATCAGTCAACGCTTTAGCGGATCCCCAAGTGGGATTGATTGGATAAATCAGATAATATTATGAGAGAACAGGAGGCCTGCCAATCACTGTTGTGTGTGTGTGTGTGCGCGTATGTGTAAACTTGGGCGTAATGATATGTACATAGATGTGGCTGTTGTTTGTGTTGCTGTGTGTGTGTTTGCGTGAGTGCGTGCGCTTGTGTGTAAGTATATAGAGTGACAGCTGGGCTTGTTTAGAGGGCTTAGTGAACATTCTGTCTGTTTGGGAAGCAACAAGCACAGTCTATGAGAACAGGGATCTAAAACCTGTGTCAACAGTATAGTAGAACTGATGTAAACAGTCACTGAGTCAACAAGCTGCCATTCACATACCAATGGAGAAGAAGCTCCGATACGATCCACTAGAGAACATAAGGGCTAATGGTATCCTGACCGCTCAACATGGCAATAACATTAAATAAAGGTCAGAGAGAGAGAAGGGCTTGGAATCATCATGGAATCATCTGTGTATAATGTAATGTGTTAATGTGCCTTTGTGTGTATGTGTATGTTTGTGGCATGTCTACTATGTCACTGTGTACGTTTCTGTGCAGTGTTTGTAGCGCTCTCTGTGCGTTTGTATCCGCACGTGCACAGCGGCAGGGCCCGTGCATGCGTGTAAACATACATTCGTGCATTTGTGTGTGTGTGTGTGTGTGTGTGTGTGTGTGTGTGTGTGTATGTGTGTGTGTGTGTGTGTGGGTGCATGCCAGCGTGCCCTGACATGTGCGTCGGCCCATCAGGCCGTCATCGTCACAGCCCTTCACTAAGTCCCAGATTAACAGTGACAGGCAGAGATCCTTCTAATTATCTCTTCCTGGACCACATGCAAATAGAACAGCCGAGCCGAGAGCAGAGATTGGCTGGAGCCAAACAGGCGCCGCAGTCTGGCTAATGAGCCTGCCGACAGGATGTGGCCTTGTGATGTACCACGAAAATACATTATCAGCACTCACATAGATACATACACAGTAAAACACACAGACATGCACACTTGTCACGAGCAACCTTCGGGCATCGTAATGTCTTTATATCACCACTATAATCAACTTCAACACGGATTTCCATGTCACCAGTGCCAATAGCATACTGTACTGTACATACAGTCTATATAAATATATACATATACACACTACCATTCAAAAGGTTGGAATCACTGAGAAATTACAATGCAAATAACTGATCAGAAATAAAGTGTAGACATTGTAATTTTTGCAAATGACTATTATAGCTGGAAATGACAGATTTTTATGGAATATCTGCATTAGTGTACAAATGCCCATTTTCAGAAACCGGCACTTTTGTGTTCCAAGGGTACATTGTGTTGGCGAATCCTAAATTATCTCGTTAAGACTAACTCATCATTAGAAAACTCTAACAGACACCTCACAGGTCCTCAGCTGGCAGCTTCATGAAACAATACCCACATATCACCAGTCATATCATCAAAAGTTAAGAGGCGACTGCGGAATGCTGGCCTTCCAGGCAGCGTTTCAAAGAAAAAGACATCTGAAATTGATTAATAAAAGGAAAAGATTTCAATAGGCAAAATAACAGAGAATGACTGGAAAAAAGTGTTATGGACAGACAAAGTTTGAGGTAGTTGGATCACAGTGACGAACTTGACGCCATCCTCAACCATGGAGCAAATGTGATGGTCTGGGGGTGCTCTGGTGCTGTTAAAGTGGGAGATTTGTACAGAGTAAAAGGCATATTGAACAAAGAAGGCATTCACTCCATTTTGCAAGGCCATGCCATACCCTGAGGATGGCGTCAGATACATTATATAGAAGAGACAGACCACTTCCTGAATAGAACTCTATGGGAGAAGTCCATAACGCCAAAGATGGTGGTTGTATGCACATATCCCTCCCCTCCCCCCAAAGAGCCAATCGTCTTCTTTATAATGGCTGATTGGGAAATTATTAATTAATTGTGTGGTTTCACTGACCTTGCACATGAGTAGTAGAAGTATAAACTAAGTAACTGCCAGCGAGCGTTACCAAGATGGCTGCTGAGTGGCCAGACATTTCTTTAAGGACTTTGATGGCGTTTGATAATGGCGTTCATATTACAACTGTACAACGACACAAAACACTGATCCAAATTATGTAAGAACTATTTAAGGAAGAAGCAGCTGGTATTCTGTCTAAAATGGATTGGCCAATGCAGTCCCCAGATTGCAACCCTATCGAAATTGTTATTTCCAACCTTGTCAATGACTCAACTATGTTACATTTTCCTTTTACAACTTATTTGATTGATAAACATATGAGTTTTCATGGAAAACAAGACGTTTTTTCGAGTGATTTGAAACTTTTGAGCGGAGGTGTGTTACATATACAACATTAAAACTCAGATCAGGCCTCTTTAGTGTGTCTAACTGCCGTAAGACACCAAAACCAAGATCCAACAATAAGCCCCTACCCTGTGTATGTCTTCATATTTATAGCCTGCAATGCACCAGTGTTTTGGGGTGTCTTGGGACTTGCCATTTTTAATCATGAACGGGTGGCTTTGTCTCCTCCTTGTCCTATCCAGCCTTGGGAGGGCTTTGCGGTAGATTAAATGGGATTTTCAATTAGTGCCGGTGTTATGGAGTGCTTCTCCATCCAAGGGTGGATCAGCCATCGACGTCGCTATTAATGTTAAAATATATGAAAGAAATAGTAGTAGGAATGACACAAAATGTAGATATCGGTATCGGTAAGGGTGACAGTATGTTATTTTGACACTGTTGCAACAGTGCCTTGTGCTAATAGTACAATAGAGATTACTGTAATCCCTTTATGAGGGCAAATATTTGGAACCAATTTTTTATGCTTTTTATAAGAAAGTGGGTGCACAGGTCTTCATAAATACAAACATGCATTACAAATGAAAACCCCCTGGCCAATTTTACATTTAAATGCTCTTATTTTGTGCAAAAAACAATAACACTATCAATCCAATCGAACTGTATCTACAGCCCTAACCTGTTCATTCTGTCTCTCCTTGTCCTCAATCAATAATGATTTATCAGCCAAACTTACCAGAAAGGCTAGCTGAGGTCGGACAGAACATACGCCTTAACTGTACTGTAACAGGCCTGCCGTAACCATGGATACCAGCACACTGTAATGACTGATGTCTCGTGTCTCGAGAACGGCTTGACCATGACCACTCTCCGAGAAGATAGATTTGCTTTGACCCTCCAGCTCATTTTTAGAGGGACAAGACAAATATTTCAGATGTATCATACTGAGGAATCACGCTGGAGGTGAGGGGAGGTGAGGGGAGACACAGAGATAAATACAACAGAGGGGAAAGAGGCAGAGAGAGAGAAAGAGAGAGAGAGAGAGAGAGAGGGAGAGAGAGAGAGAGAGAGAGAGAGAGAGAGAGAGAGAGAGAGAGCATTTAGACAGGCAAAAGAGAGAGACGGGGGGTAGGGAGCAAGAGGTAGAGAGGAAAAGTATGGCCTGCCTGCCTGGCTGACAGTTGACTCTGTTGGATGTGACTTTCACAGGCTGCTGGCAGTTTGTGTGGAAGCCATCACATCTGTGACTGGCCGTTTGATTAATGAGCCTCTCAGCTTGTCTGTGCAGTTTGAGGAGGGGCCGTGGCCTTATCCCAGGCATCACTGATTTATTCGCCTTCGGAGCAACCCTCCAAATATCACACACACTCCAATGGAAGGGCGAATGTTCACACACACCAACACACCAACACACACACACACACACACATGTATGCCCTCCATGATACGCATACAGTATACAAAGCGGTACACCGCAGAGAAAGGCTTGCGAAACTGCATGTACATAAACTCATAGGCGCGCACATGCAGAAGAACACACAGGCGCGCGCATACACACAGTAACACAACGCCCACACCCGTCTCTCCGCCACCTGCTTACGGCTGATGAAAACCTCAATGTGTCAGCGCTGTCCAGGGCTAGCGAGGACAAAACACACCATGTATAACCAAGCAGACAAAAGATGTATTCTGTCTCCACCAACACAATCCCACGTCCCTCGCTGTCAGTCAGCGATGGAGAGGGCGGGGTGGGGACACACGCACACACACACACGTGCGTGTGCCGGGAACGGAGAAGAAAGAAGACCTTTCCCAATGACACATCACACACTCCTGATTTTCAAAAAAAAAAAAAGTGACAAGTCTTTTGAATTTGCGGCCCCGCAAGATGGAGAACCAGACGGCGGCTCGAGAGCGCCTTGTTCCTTCGACAGCGGTGGCCCTGAAATGTCACTCCGGCTAACCTTGAGATCTCTTCTCATCTGTGATGTTAATGCGCGTAAGACTAGGGGGCGACCGGCTGCTAATATGCCACCGTAACACCGCCCTTAAAGCCAGATGAATGATTGTGAACACTTGTACAGTGTGAGCGCTTTTACCGATGTACTGACGTAAAGGCGAATAGACACCAACGTGCACCACAGACAAGCACACGCCAAAACAAACACACACCCAAACGCACGCGTGCAGACACTCATTCCCTGAAGCGTAAAGAAAGACCATTAATCCAGACACACCGAGATACAGCTTCTCCCCACGTTGATCAGCGTCCGTGTAGGAAGTCGAACATTCTGACATATTTGTTTTTATTTTATTCCCTGAGAAAAAAGAGCCGCCATATGGCAGCACCCGGGAACAGATGGCGGTTGCCCACTTCCTGAAAGCGTGAGCGTCTATCGCTGCAATTTAAGGAGCTGCTCAACCAAGAGAATGCCGCAGACTGGCATTTTTCTACAAAGTGCTATTGTTATGGACTTGAGAGAAAAACGGCGGCGATAAAGAGGCGGCTGAGAATCTGCTTTAGTTGTTCCGCTGCTACAGTACAATATATCTCACGGGTTAAAATCTGCAGGTCAGTGCTCTTGCTAATGACTCAGAAGTCTGAAATGTATGAGAAACAAGATAGAAATAGCTAAAGACCGGTATAAGCTCACAACCCCTTGCATATAATCAAGTAGTAGCGGTCATCACTTGGTTGTTGAAGATTTCTATCACAGGATTTAGCAGGCAGAGAAAATCTCTCTTGTGGGGATACTTTGGTAGGCCAAAGGCGGACATGTAGCAGAACTGGAGACGAAAGCATAAATGTCCTTGGACGATACGAGGCTTCCATGATGGAGTGGAAAGGCTGCCCTGTGACACATAAAGCGTCATCTCTCATTCTCAGACACCCCTTATCAAGCGGGTCAGAGCACCCTTCTCTGACACATACAGACGTGAACGCAAACAGGCTCGAGAAGTCACCTTGTCAGATGACAGTTAATGTGACTTTGTGTTGGGGGCTGTACGCTTTTTCATTTTTTTAGAAGTTTTCTCAGAAAGAGAAAAAAACACAATGGTGGAGACAGTACTGAGATGTCTTGTGATTGACTATAAATAAGTGAAAGCAGAGGGTGGGAAAAGCAGGGTTGTTGTCGTTAATTGAAATAAAACATACAAAGGAATCTTGCGCTTTGTTTGACTGTTCCGCAGAATGCAAGATTCTAAGTTTCAGAACAATATTAAACACAATAATCATGTCAAAGGGTAGAATTGATCAAAAGCAGTTATTCATTCAACAAGAGCACTTAGAGAGGTCTATTCAGTATCAGTTCAATTACTCAGCCTTTGACTGTACATTACATCTCTATGGCAGATGGCAGCAACTCCAACCTTGAAGACATTGTAAACACATTGGAAGTTGTCCAAAGACGGCGTCATCTTTCCATGAAGTCAAAGTAAACAACATGTTGAACTAATATATTGAACTTTTATTTTACTTCACACTTGACTTGAGTATTTGAGCAGCATGAATACAGCAGATCTACATGCACCAGGAAAAGAACACCACTATACATCTTCCACCCATGTCATTTATAAAGGTGTTAGTATTAGTTGATGGCGGTAAACAGGAACTGCATGAAAACAAATATGACAAAAATAAATAAATAAATAAATAAAATATAATAACTGCCTGACTGAGAAATGGCAATAAAATCTCATGCGGTTAAAGTCTGTGCTTGTAAAGATCAGAGACCGTGGCTTTCTTCCTCTACAAAGGACATCGAGTCTCCTTTAGTAAGCTAGTGTGGGTGGACGGTCGGCTGAGTAGGAGGCCACTTAACCAGAAACCCTTCCAGTTAAGTCAGTCAAAACTCAATTTATTTCCAGTCATTTTCCAGGAAGAAAACTTCCCAATAGTTTGCTTACTCACAGCCTACGATCCCCCCACCTATTCATCCACTGATCTATCCATCCATCCATGCCCCCATCAGACTAGCCAGCAAGTCAGGTCAGCCAGTCAGCCAGCATACAGCCCTGGGGGTCCTCTACTGGTATTAATCAGTCTGGTTTCTGCTGAAAAGCTCAATCTGCAGATGATGGATGAGCCGGCATGCTGAGAGTACCAAAGTGACAGGTGACAAAGAAGGACACACACAAACACACACACACACACACACACACAATGAGATGCTCTCACCCTGCTACCTTGAGGTTGTAGGGTAGGCTAGAAAGGAGGGAGAGTGGATTTATACAGGTGTGTGTGTGTGTGTGTGTGTGTGTGTGTGTGTGTGTGTGTGTGTGTGTGCGTGCGTGCGTGCGTGTGTGCACGTGCGTGAGAGTGTGTATGTGCGTGCCATACTAGGGCTTGAGTCTCAGCATGTGTCCTGCTCTGCTAATGAAGTCATCTGAGCAGTGATTTAACAGCCCCAGTGTAAAAGCCTAGCGCCCTTAACTCATAGCCTGGCTCCATTAGAATGTGATATAAACCCCAGGCACAATAACTGTCCTGCCACTGCAACAATATATAGGAGGCCAATGGGCCACAATGTAGAGATCTACTGGCTGTGCATAGAGAACAGAAGACACTCAAGGAGACTAGAAGACAAAGCCCCACAAGGTCATAATGATAGGATATGCAGCATAGGATAGGGTTATTCCTATAAACAATGTCAAGTCAAGAGGTACTTTTCCCCTGCAGGAAGTCGGGCCACTTCCCAGGTGGCGCAAGACTCCCCCTAATTGGCCCCGTTCAGCCTTTCTGTTTCCATCACGGTGCTGGAACTACGGACCTACAATGTTGCCTTTGCTCTTCGATCGCGACGTAAATTCAGAGTACGACAAAATAATTATATATTTCTCCAGCGGCAGCACACCAGCACCACAATTATAATGTTAAACCAGAGATTTTCTAGATAATGTTAGGATTGCCTCGGGTCGACAGTTGAATGTTGCTCTAAAGTTTCATGGCAGCTGTAATCACTTGATAAATGAATATGATGGCGCTTGTTGTTGTCTTCCACTCACGTCATGTTTAACCAATAAGCTCTGAGCCCCGGTCCAGCAGTTTTTCAGGGCCGCTTCTTTCAGCCCCGAAAACGGCCCCGAAAGAGTTCCTAAAGGGTTGGTTCCTGCAGTGGAAAACTGCCATTTTGGTGCCCCCCCCCTCTAAAAAAGCCTGCAAGTTCTTGAAGTGGAAAAGAGTTTAATAACAGCCACAGCTAAATAAAGTTAAGTGGAGAGTGTCATAAAAACAGCTTAGCACAATTCAGCCTGAATGTATGGTCATTATCTGTGCTTACTAATGGATCTATGGAGTCGTGGATTAGTGTGTTTATAATACAAATGGGCTCTCCAAAGCCTGAGAGATACATTTCAGATGGGACGAGAGGAAAACGTTGACAGATTATTTGTTGCCAAGCTAACTCCCCGCACTGTGCAGGCGTCTCGATCAGAACCAGTGCCAGTCCAAATCCTCCATGTAATCTGCTACTGCGGCCCAACAAAAAGGCGCTAATAAGGCAACAGACTCTTTGATGCTGTGAGATTAGGACGAATTATATAACATTTAACCCTGATACACCCAAAATACTTTAGTGTTACTTTATTACTGCAGACTCTCTCTCTCTCTCTCTCTCTCCAAATCTAAATGAAAACCTCATTCTATTTTCTTTTCACCCCGTCTCCCTCTCCACACAGACACAAACCGTCTTTCCTTTCTGGCTCCTTCACTACCAAACATTTATCTTTTTTTCACGTTCTGTCTCTCCCTCTCTCCCCCCTTGTTCTCCGTTAATGCATCTCAATCAGCTTCCACTCATGAATAATCCAACAGTAATTTGGCTCCGTCGAACACTGACACTATCAGTTTTTAACATGTGTGCTACAAAGCACCGTAGAGGGGGGCGGGCGGGCGCGTGTGTGTGTGTGCGTGCGAGTGTGCGTGGCAGAGGGGTGGGCAGGGGTGAATCAGCTCGACATAGAACCGCACACTTCACCCTTATTAGAAGGGTGTCCTTGGTAGATGCACAGCTTGCCCTTTGTCAGAAAGACACGTGTGTGTGTGTGTGTGTGTGCGTGCGTAACAATGGTGGTGATTTAGAATGGATTGGGTGTAGGCGTGGAGACAAGGTGCAGTAGCCCCATGGCTCCCTGATAGCGAGCGCCGTGACAGCTGTGAATGGCGAGCAGGGAGCAGCCTGAGGTATTGCCATCTAATATGTGTCACATACCTGCATAAATATTTATGCCCCCCCGTCGCAGAGACGAGCAGGGGAGGAGAGGATCGGAGAGGGGAGGGGAGGAGTGGGGACGGGGGTTGGAGAGGGGAGGGAAGGGACAGGACAGGTGGACCTGGGAGAAATGCTCTTCAATCAGGTGACACTGGGATCTGAAGCTGCCACTCTGCCCCCCAAACTACCCCCACCACCCCATCCCTCCCTCTCTCTCTCTCTCTCTCTTTCTCTCTCTCTCCTGGGGTGGAACAGGCACTTCAGTCCGATTCACCTTAGACACTGTGCATCACAATGCCGTAATATTTCTTCTCCCCAGCGTCCCCGGTGGAAGTCACAAAACAACAAAACAACAAAAAAACGAACGTGTGAACAAAAGCACAAACGTGTGAAACCTCTAGAACAGTGGTTCTTAACCTTGTTGGATGTACTGAACCCCACCAGTTTCATATGCGCATTCACCGAACCCACCG
>JAOEHI010000024.1:3426404-3443256 GCA_025447815.1 Percopsis transmontana
TCTCTCTCTCTCTCTCTCTCTCTCTCTCTCTCTCTCTCTCTCTCTCTCTCTCTCTCTCTCTCTCTCTCTGGCCCTTTGTAATTATAAGGTGGCAGAAAGAGTGTTGCTTGTCAGGCGGCCATCGGCAGCTTGACATTGAGAGAGGCGAGAGGAAGTCAGGGGGCCCGTCTCCCCCCGCCCCCCAAACATTTCCCTGTCCTCTCGTCCCGGTGGCGGGCGGGCGGGCGGGCGGGCGGCAGTGGCGGCGTTCTCGTCGCCGTCAGCGACGCCGACCGTGCATCCGTGTCAGCACCTGCTCTGTATCCTTTCCTGTCCATCACTGTGCAGGTGAAGCAGATGATTGGATTCAGTCAGCGGGGTGATTAATGAGGGTCTCTCCGGATTTGGGACAGCCTATCAATCATGTCATTAGGGCCAATGTGCCCTGAGAGAGGCAGACCTCAGCCAAGGAATAACTGCATTCATCTTCATCTGTGTATGCATCCCGTCAGAGCAGCCAGGGTCACCATGATGGAGAACAATAATCTTCTCCTCTACAAATTACTTTGCAAAGACAAGATGAGGGGAGGGGGGATACTTGGGAAAGGAGGGGGTGGGGAAGAGGGATGGGCTGGTAAAAAGGCAAGTGTTTTCCTGGTAGTTGTTTTGGTGTGTGTGTGTGTGTGTGTGTATGTGTGTGTGTGTGTGTGTGTGCATGGGCGGGAGGGTGTGTGGGTGTGTGATTCCAGCGGACAGTGTAGAGGGGGTTGTTTAGGACTCTCTCTCTCACTCTCTCTCTCACACACACTTTCTGACACCACTGTTTTGTGATTGTTTACAAGCCAGGTGTCACTTCCCTGTGAAGGTTAGTTTAATGAATAGTAATGATCCCACAGAATGCCTCTGACAGGTGATGCATAATCTCTTCTTCCACGTTTCCACTCAATTCAATTCTCCGCCCTCACCTCTTCCAGTCTTCTAATTTTTTTCTTCTGTCCTCTTCATGTCACTGAGATGAGCAGCGTGTTCCTGGAATGTGTGCTTTTATGAATGCATTCTTTTATTGTTAATTGTACTTGTTGGGTGTGGTTTTGTTGTGGATGCAGAGTAACTCTTTAATGACGATGGATGCGTCTGGAGTTCGCTGCTTCGAGGCAAGCAACCAAATTCTGGGAAAGCCTTGCAGGGTCCCGGGCCAAAGGTCGGCAGGTCATGTATTAGCCCAAACTGAAAAAACAAATTCCCGTCGGCTCAGGCTGCTTCCCCCTCAGACCAAAAACATGTTTAGCATTTACCGCAAAAAAACACATCATTGATCTTGGTCACAAGACGAGGTTTCGGTATGAAAAATGACATTTGATGATGCAATACATCAAGGTTAGAACGCTCAATTAGAAAAGTATATCTAAATTGCACACTCATTTCATTGTTCTGGTCCAAATATATTAAATGTCAACTGGCTAAGCGTACCATGAATCAGTTTGAACTGTTTTCAAGTGACTATGTAACCCTGCGCTGCTGTTGATCAATCACTGAAAAGATGGGAATTTTTTAATTTAAATTGTAATTTAAAAATAGGCTGATATCCCATGTTCGGTTAAAGGTTGAACAAAATGAATTAATAAGTATTAGGAATAATGATGGATTGGATGTTGGAATGGATCTGTTCCAGAACCTACGGAGAAGCCACTGTTTACAAAGTGTCAAAAACAAAATGAGGGCACATTATAGCCATTTACAGGTCCTGCTGTAATCATGTGGGAATTCTATACTATATACTATTCCCGTATATATAATATACTGTAGAAGTGTATAATATACTACTATATTCTATATTGATAGCAGTGTAACTCAGTGACCTGGTACCAAATCTCCACACCTGACTCTCACCTGTCAGAGCAGAGCTTGCGGGCTTTCTGAAGCTGCAAGGACGTCCATTTGGGTCTTTTCTCCTCTAGAGCCTGCAGCACTTTATGCACTGCTGGTTTGGGGACACCCTAGCAGACAAATAGCAAGACACTAAGTCAGATATGAGGAGGAACATCATGTGTGTTGCTACATATCACAACACCGACAACAGCTTAAGGACAGTTAACAATGTCACACTGAGGCTTAATCCCTCAGCACATTCATTTAGCACACTTGCACCCGATGCAGACACATTGGCACAGACCAACTGGCATGTGGCTTGCCCCTTACCTTCTGTTGAATACCCATGGTGGCCTGGAGGCAGTCGGCCAGCAGGGCCAGGCACTCCTTAGCCCCACTGTCCAGGGCCAGGCCGTCGATGTGCCCCAGGGTGTCTGGGTCCTCCAGGCCCTGCACCAGGCAGCCCAGGATGGCCCAAAGCAATAGGCCAACAGAGCGCAGCTGCCGGGCATGCTGGGAGAGATGCTTCTCTGCCACGTGAAACAAGAAGCGGATAGGGAGAGGCAGGGAGGCTACGGCCATGGGCAGATTGGTGAGAATGAAGGACAGAGCCTGGACAGCTATGGATATGACACCTGGATAGAGAGAAAGAGACCATTTA
The DNA here is from genome assembly GCA_025447815.1 of Percopsis transmontana. Lineage (NCBI taxonomy): Eukaryota > Metazoa > Chordata > Actinopteri > Percopsiformes > Percopsidae > Percopsis > Percopsis transmontana. The sequence goes on from JAOEHI010000024.1 coordinate 3,428,914, forward strand.
AAAAACTGAAGAAAGAGTAACATAAAGGAAATGTAAAGGAATGATATAACATGTTAAACTGTTATAGATAGAAGACTAATTCTAAACACTACAGCCAAGCAGGCATGTTATTGGTGTAAATTGTAAATAATGCAATGTTATTGGTGTAAATTGTCACAATATCACATGACACACACTGTATATTGTGCATGATGGCTGTAAGTAAGTCTGTATATTGCTGTATTAACCTGTTACCTGTTTATGTCTTGAAGAAGGACTCAAAACAAAATGTTTGAGCTAAGCCTCAAACTGGATGAGCAATGTTCATGTAAAAAAATGTAAATTGAATGTCATGTATAAAATATTCATAGTGTACATTATAACACAGTATAACAATATATAAAGTATGATGTGCTGTGACGTCCAACTAGCACATACTCTTGGCAGTGGCCTCTCTACCCTGGGGCTCCTGTGGTGTATAGTTCCATTCCTTGGGGACTTTAGCCAAGACGCTCTCTGGGATGTCCTGCCTGAATAAGGCTCCACTCAGCCCCTCTCTAGCCTGACAAGCCATCACCATGGAGACCAGGTGTCCCAGGAGACTACGAGTGGGCTTGGTGATGGCAGCCCGGACACAGCTGACCAATACAGGCACCGTCCTTGTCACGTCTGAAAAGGAAAGGGGTCAGAAGAGAACAAAAGATGTGACCACCAAAAAGTTAGCGCTGATAAAGAATCAACATGGAGGGATATTCTGCAACTACAAAGATGTCCCACAGTCCCTTACAGAAAAAAAAACACATGAATTACACATGTGAAGTTCATGTGGTATTTTGTAAGGGGCAATATACCAGCCTTTTATTAAATTAGCAATGAAAATAATGTCACATTCAAAAATATAGACATTATCATAAATACATCGCATCATTTTGGTTTTACTGTTTTTTCCCCAAACACAGTTGAAACACCTACAGTAAAATATGAGCAATGCCAACTCAAATGTGACTGTTTTCTATGGAACCCAAGTGTCTTGACAGTGGAAAATCACACCACCCTCTGCAGGTGTACCTTGTCTTTCATCAATCTGCCCTTTCATATTCCACTCATATCGAAGTTGTATGGTACCCATAAACTTCCTGCAGTGCTGGTCATAAAAAACTAAAGGCTACAACAGAGAGATTTAGTGCTGTGTGCGGGGCAATGTCCCCAGGGACACCTAACAAATCTATGACCTCAGACCCAAAGAAAGAGAGCGAAGCGGGAGAGCAAATGATATAAGCTTCACCCTCTGAGGAGGGAGGAGAGCTCTCTGGCAGGTGAGACCTAGACATATTTTTCAAAGTCACTTGATTCCCAGTCCTGATACCACCCACTGCTGTATTGAACAGTGTATTGATCTGGAACTGTGATGTAACTCTAACGTAGCATGGCAAATTGTGCAGCAGGCGAAAATGTATTTATTGCCTATGTGGATATTGGGGGTATTCTGGGGGGGGTTACTTGTCACATTATCACATGACACATATATTGCATGCATTATGGCTATCCTGTATCAATAGTTCTACACTACTAATGAAAAAATGTCTCATTCTCTATTTAAAATTGATGGTGAAATAGTTTGGCTTTTTTTTTTGGTTCGCTTCATATTAGCACTCCTCTCCAATCACCCTAATTTATGCTACAATAATTACAGTTCGCCCAGGATATAGAACTGCCACCAAACGGAGCTGGGGACGCCACAGGAGTTCTGGTTAAGCTCCCTATCAAAGACTTCACATAGGAGAAGGAGAAAGAGCGGGAGTTGTGGAATAATTGCAGTCTCTGTGAGAGCAAATTAAAACTAGGCTTTTTGCTTACACACAGTCGCGCTACTTCAACATTTTAGTCGCTCATGGGAGTAATGAGAGATGTGTTTGAAGATTAGGTTCGCTCGTCTAAAACAGATTTTTAAGATCAATTTGTCAACGGTCTAAAACTATTACGGTAGAGTAAGAAAAGTCCTGCCACACTTAATGCGCATTCAAACTAATATTGTAAAAACTACTACTATTTTTTATATTTAAATATTTAAATAGGACGATAATTTAAATATAGATATCTGCACTCCTGGAACTATCTCATCAAAGGAAAGTCAAAATTCAAATGCAACTATTTTATTTTATTTTTTTCAAATATATCTATAGCTGTACTGAAAAAAGTCAGGGGTACTTGGCCTGGAAAATGATTGAAAGGGGGTACAGAAAACAAACAAACTTTAAGAACCACTGAGTGTAGTATAGTGCTGTTTACTAGCCAGTATCTTACAGTATAATTAATGTATTAGGGCCCAAGTAGCAGCACATTATCATTTCCACATCACAGACTTATAATGGTGGCCTGGTGAAGCAGCACCAGTGTGAAGATATGGCCCACAGTGCAGACCCCTGTCACACTATGACAATGTTGAAGCTTTTACCTTACCTGCAAGCGTGTGCAAATGCTCCCATATTTGTCCCGTGTCTAGGTATGGCTCCAGGGCTTGCGTCAAAGCCTTGGGGGCGTCATTCAGAGAAGAGAGGAACTCAAACAGTGCCACAATGAAGTCCTCTCCCGCCTTACGATTCTCCGGAGTAACTTCCAAACCGCTCTCATCACAAAAATCTGAAAAAGAGAGAAAAAAAGAGAAAAAGACAACACAAATAAATAAGAACCTGAAGCATTCAGTTTCAGGATGATGGGTGGATAGAAAACAGTAACTTCTTTTAAAATTGCAATACAGTGACTGACCATTGCACTTCTGACCTCCCAACGGTAATTCAAAAATTACCTGAAACCCTACTCTAGCATCTTGCATGTACACAAAAACACATTGGATAATGTCAAGGCTGTACAACCTGCAATGTGTTAACATAAAGGAGACAAAAAGACTTTTGGAAGAGATGTGGTGTGGAAAATACACACACACACACACACACACACACAGCTGCGGTAGATGGAGAATAAAAAAAGATACAGATGAGGGGGGTACACAGAAAAGAAAGACGAAACAGATTCCAAAGCCCCTGGCTGTGGGATCCACAGCACATGGAGACAGGAAGTGAAGAGGAAGAGGTTTTGACAGGGTGTCCTTGTGGGGGCTGCTATCTGAGTACATGGCTGGGTGTGGAGGTGTGTGTGTTCATGTGTGTGTCCATATGCCTAAATATGTGAATGTGTCTGCTGCATGTATATTAGTGTGTGCGTGTGTGTGTGTGTGTGTGTGTGTGTTTTGCAAACCTGTAAAAGTGTGTGTGTGTGTGTTACGTTGACAAGGGTTGCTGGGGAAGGTGGCAGATGTACAGCGGTCTGTCAATCTGCTGTGCAGGAGATGACAGCTAGTTGAATAGCAGAGCCAATGCAACGCAGCAGTCAATGAGGTACCGCTGTGATGGAGGGCAGGGCGGCTTCCTTCTGACTAATGCCGGACTATTTTAAAATGACAGGCTCAAATTAGCGGCTGCATTAAAGGGATGCGGGGGCCCTAAAATCAGTCCCGCTCGCACCAGGCAGGTAGGAGGCCTCATCGTCCACCCCGAGGCTTTGACGGGTAGAATTGATTTCTTCTGTTCTGTCTCTCTCTCTCTCTACTTGTCTAGTTCTGGCTCTGGCGCTGTCTCTCTATCAAACACACAGAAATCACACCCCACACACACTGAAGTGGTCAAACATCCTGGCCCAAAATCAGTCTCTTAGGCAGCATTATATGATCTCTATACTGTATATTTTGTTTATTATACTGTATAGAGCACATTTGCACCTGTCTGTCGCTACCCCATATACCTACACACTGTATATACAACATACTGTATATATTTTATTCTATTTTTACTCAAGTTAATTCTATTTATTTGAATTGCACTTTATACTCTATTGTCTTCTTTAGTCTTATAAGTTAGCTACTGCACCAAACCACACCATGCTAAATTCCTTGTATGTGCAAACTTACTTGGCAATAAATCTGATTAAGATTCAGATTCTGGTAATGCCAGCGCTTTGTTCTCTGCTGGTTGTGTAATTGGCCCTTAAGGAGAGGCAGTGCTGGAAAAGGCTGCTGTGACTGACCACAGTCCCAGGAAACTGGGAGTGACTTATATTAATTTCCACTTGGGGTGCTGGAAAGCAAGGCGGGTTAACTAGGCACCTTTTAATAATGATCCCGTTATGGAGCGCAAGTTGCGCCTGGGAGAAATGGACGCCACCAAACGGACTCATCTCCGAGGAGGTTACTGCAACACGCTGGCACACAGTACGCCGTGTGTGTGTGTGTGTGTGCGTGCGTTTTGTCACATTTAATCTTCTTCTCTCTTTAGCTCTCTGTGCCCCTCCATTTCGTTGTTACTCTTACTCATTCCGCCCCCCTTGATGCATGGCCAATACATACACCTGTTTATCTTCCGCTCGGCCAGTCAACCAGTCACAAGGGTCCTTTCTGCAAACCTCCGTAATTGGAAGCAGACACTGATGATAATAAAAAGCCTGTGTGCATGTGTCTCTGTGTGTGAGTGGGTGTGTGTGTGTGTGTGTTTGTGTGTGTGGGCATACGTGCATGCGTGCAAACGTGCACAGTAAAACATGATAGAATGTACTATAATTGTTACAACTACAGGGTAGCTACACGAAAAATAATACAATTTAAATAGTTAATTTGATGTTCATTTAGCTAGCTAGCTAGTTTGCAAAGTAATTAATTTGCTTTAAAGGCCCCACTTTCTCTCCCTTCAGCTTAACTGGCTGTTTAAGTGGGTTGCATTTTTTTCTTCCTTTTTTTCTCTCACACGCCCTCCCTTGATTGTCTATCTGACTGGGAGGGACAGGATAGGTCAAAGATGATTGGTTGCAATACAGAATCTATGTCACACCTGGGGCCAAATCTGACTTTCTTGTTTTACACGATATACTTTTATTTTCTCAAAGAGGAACCGATATTTCAAAATCTGTCCAGGCTATTCATGTCCTTTTAGACAAGACAACTGACCACACAACGTGAAACCTGTGTGTGTTACATCTAGCAATGATTAATGGATTATCTGAATACAGAGTTGGTATTGTAAAAACAGTTACACTTACAGCATTAGACTTTAGCTTACTAGACTAGCACTAGACTTTAGCTTTGAATTTTAGTAAATGGCAAACTGTGCTAAAACTACTTAAAGGTCCAGTATGTAGGATTTCCTGGCATCTAGTGGCGTGGTTGCAGATTGCAGTCAACTGAATACCCCTTCCTTTCCAAGTGTCTGATTAGAACCTATGGTAGCAGTTAAGGAAGACACAACTAAAACAAATCTGCCACTGTAGATAAAGTTACATTGTATCTTTAAAGTTATTTGGTACTAAATCGCAATCTGCAAGTAGCCTAGAACATAATCGTTAAAAAATCATTTCACTGTGCCAAATAATAACAATTTTGAAATGTTTTAACAGGGATCAAACCAGCGACGATGGATTACTAGGCCAACATGGATTCAAGCTGCCACTTCAACGTAAAAATATGAATCGCGCTCTCTAGAGGTAAGTGCTCTGTTTGTCCGTTCTGGGCTACTGTAGAAACATGGCGGCACAACATGGCAGGCTCTCCTTGGAAGAGGACCCGCTCCCTATGTAGATGACGTAGATATGAAGGGCTCATTCTAAGCTTACGAAAACACAATGATTCCTTATTACAGGTGATTATACACTAATGAAAACATAATTATGAATACTATATTCCATTTCTGCTAAAAGATCCCCCTAAATCCTACATAGTTTTCCTTTATTGACTCACTCCAACAGTCTATCAGCCACTTTTGTCTCAATGTATTTACATACAGTATAGCCGTAGAGCACTGTATCTTATGTACTGTAGGCTTACGGTCAAGCTACTCTCTCTGTCTGTCGGGCTAGCTGGTTAATTAGCCCGTCACTGCGATAGCATACGCGAGTCAGCGCTTCCGCCTTTGATTTACGGCAGCTTGCGGGGAGAAGTGTTGCAGAACCTCGGAGTCGGGCTCGGGGCAGGGTGGGAGAGCCAGACAGTGATGGTAGTTATTAATGAGGTCACGATAATGTGAATTAATGTGCGAGTGCACAACAGTCTTTAAAGGTTAGACTGTTGCCGGTACGCAGCAGAGGAGAGGGGAGGGAAAATCTTTAAAGGTCAGCATGTGCACTTCGCTCGGCCCTGAAGAGTGTTTATTACTGCGCTCTATTGATTTAGTGGCGATGATGACCGGGAAGAAAATGATGACGATGATGATGATGCCAAAGATGCTGACTTCATAAAACGGATAAGGCTAATCCAGAATCTGTACTCCATTAGGATCTTCAGTTAATTAGGGCCTTGGTAAACAGTTTCCTGTCCATGAGCCACTGGACATTCAACTTTTACCACAATGGAGGATTGAAAATGTTATCTAGAAAAGGTATATGCAACTATATATATATATATATATACATACTTCTATACTTTCTCTATAACTATAGTCAGAGGTAAAAGAGAAGTAAAGACAGGCAAATAAAGGGACATAGCACACACTACACAGTGAAACCCCCCACACATACATACACACACACACACAGACGGGCATACATATGCCAACAGCAATAATTACGCGAGTTCTCCAGGAGGATTCTGGGCAGGTGACAGTCTCTATAGAGGAGTGTCTGCAATACAAAACTGGGACTGCTTCCCGGGTCAGAGGTCAGCAGCCTGAGCTGACACTCGGAGGCTGCCTGGCCCATCAGGCCATCTCTGTGAGAAGAGAGAAGGAAAACAACATTGAGAGTTCTGCAGTGTCAGGTGAGCGTACAGATAGCACTCCATTTAGCGAGAGGCAGCGGGGGAGCACCAGAAACAACGCAGCGCAGCTGAAAGACAGGAAACTCCAGACAGAAATCACAGTTGCTGACAGTCCGGGAGGAAGTTCCCGCGTTGATGCTAGCGTGGTAACTTCCCTCAATGTCACTCACTCCCTATAGGAGCTTAGTTTGCAAACATCTTCATGCCTTGCTTACTTATAGTGTGCACCGGGAAGGAATTAGCTCTAATCTTAGCAGGCTAAAAGCAAATTAGCTTTTGGGAGGGAGCCAAATACATGAATATACAGCAGCCTTTCTATAACCAAGAGGCTGCAGCCAGCTGTGGCTAATGAGCCGTATCCTCAGAGGCAGTGTGTGTGTGTGCATGTTTTTGGTTGCCTGTACACGTGTGTGTGTGTGTGTGTGTGTGTGTGTGTCTACATCTCAATAGAATCTAATGGAAGATATGGACAGATTGTGCCTATGGAGGCGAGGAGGAGGAGGAGGAGGAGGAGGATGACGACGAGGGTGGCTACCCGGGTATTAGCTGTTCCATTTGAGGGTGAAAGCTACAGCGGGGTGCACCCTGCTGCTTGACTGAGGAAGACTATGCCTCGACCTGACAGTGCAATTTATGATGTCACTGGGACTGCAAATCCTAAAGAAATTCTCTTATAAGTGCTCTGATAAATCTCCCCAGCTCCAATGCAGGGTCAGCTTACAGAACCAAGACATACACACCGCACAGGCACATAGAAAATGGGAGATGCAAAGCATATATGCATGCACACATATGGCATGCACACACACACACACACACACACACACACACACACACACACACAGAACACAGAAGAACTACCTTCAAATCCTAGCCCCTACTTTATAGCCTGTAATGGCACTTGATATATTTATGTGCTTTGTGATTTTATTATTGTTTTATTAAATAACCATAACAATGGGTTTTATTTTAATGGGCTGGGGAGAGGTCTGGCTGAGGGGCCAAGTCTAGAGTGAGGACCCGCAGTTCTGGCCTGGGGCCACTGGGAGGCCCCCCTTTGGCTCCCTCATATGCCTTGAGGAGGTGGGAGTAGAGACATAAATAGGTCAATAAAAGAAACCCATTATTAGTTTTCCAAAACTCTGGAACAGGAGAAAGATGTTATGGGGAGGGGGGGTAGTTTGATTTGTGCCCCAACACCATACAGTGACATCAACCCTGGCTGAGAGGGGGCAGAAGAGGGGAATCAGAGAAGAGGGGGAGCCTTACTGGTCACACACACACACACACACACACACACATAAAACCATTTCATAGTGAAGCCCTCGGTGGGCTGGTATGCGGCCCTAAGTCAGTACACATGCGGTTCACTGTACAGTAGTTTGACGTGTGGCGTGTTTGGTTGTGTGTGCGTGTGCGCTCCCTACCGTATAGACCGTTCTGTGAACAGCTCAGGGTTGACAGCATTAAGCCAGCGGACACCAGCGCTGCCTGGATGCTGGGATGTGGATTCCTTGTCAGGGACACTCATAAATGTCCTAAAGGTTAACACACACGGTATGTTTACACAGTACGTTGCCACGCAGCTAAAAATGCATCACATATCTCTGACCTGACAGCCATAGGAAAGAATACTGAATATTGTCTACCTCACTGAAGACATTAGAACTAATATTACTGTGCATTTAAACATATAGGCTCGAACCCATGACTGGCTAGGAGTCAAACACCAAGACCACTAGACTATCCTGCCCCCTTATATTGATATATATCATTATATCGTGAATAGTGAATCACAATTTGGACGCAGCTTAGCTCGTTAGAAAACAATAGCTACTGACCCATGCAGCATGGACAGGGGAGATGTAGCAATGACCATGACAGTTAGGAGCTGATCACATAGGCTGTGGATCCGGGACGGCCATTTGCAGCCCCCTGCTACCGCAGCAACCGGGATGGAGGAAGAGTCCCGGCGCACAAGGGCCTCAAGGCCGTCGCACAAGCTCCACATGAAATGCTCAACGTAGAGCAACATCGCTGTGATGTCACACCTGAGGACACAGAGAAACATATGGGGACAGATATACTTGAGAGAGACATAGATTATATCATATTGTATAATCGGTTTTGGATGCAATTTAATGCATGCATTGATCGTTCTTTACCTGACTGCACTAATTAGGACAATAAAGGTAAATGTGTGGATAGCTTGGTGTGTCCTGACTGACTGACTGATGAAAGGAGGTGCAAAGAGGAGGCAGGGTTGAGAATGAGAGAGAGCAAGAGAGATAGCCAGTAAATAAGATAGAGAGAGAGAGACACTATAAAGAGTACAACCTATGACATCATGATATAACAGCACTGGCCGGCCAGACAGACAACCAGTTTACAGTGGGAAAGTTCAAACGCTGCGGGCCATAAAAGTCATCCCTTTTTTACGTTTAAGCTCCTATAAATCTGTTTCCTCAATTGGTTGTGGAGTTCTGCGTGTCATCTCTCATCGCCCCGTCCCTGCCCTTTTCCCCTGCCTCTCTCTGCAGTCAAAAGAGTCAACAGACTGAGAGACACGGGAGTATTAAGGTTGTCTCAAAGTATGATATATGAGGCTCCGAGCACATTTGAAGATCCATCTGCTTAGCATAGCCTTTCACTTGACAGAGAATGACTGCACTCACACGCAGGCACACGCGCACACACACACCTCAGAGTAACATAAACCAGACTATGTGTTGACATTATGTTGTACAGTACATGTATGCCGCACCCTAAATGTGCACCTTTAAGGCTATGTGAGGGTCTGAACTACGGATAGTCTGTCAATGGCGGTTGGGGAAAGAGACCCAGATTATGGGTGGCCATACAGTGGTCATTACATATAGTGGTCATTACAGGAATTTAATTATGGGCTGTATGGATTAGTTCCTTACAATGTATGTGTGGGGGGTGTGGGAGTGGTTTAGCGCTGTCTGTTTGGGGGGGGGGTCGGGAGGTGTGGTTCATGGGACTCTGGGATTGGAGACAGGTGAAGGCAATCACGGAAACTCCCGAGGACTGCAACACGGCCGGCCGCCAGCCCGAAACATACTTACCTTGTGTATGTGAACCAAAGGAATATTGAATAAACACGACCGGCACGGTCTGTTTGTAACTAAATACCAGTGCGGGTCCGTTACGGTGCTACAGTATGGAAATGGTTACATACGTTGTGTACACTAAACATACAGTTTGCTTTTCCCATGGAAGGGAAAGAAAACACAAATGTGTTATGCAGAGATGAGCAATCCACATCCACAGAAACATTATAAATTATTGAATATGTTGTAATACATTCCATATTTAATATACAACACATTCACAATGGAAAACTACTGGGAAAGGTGTACACTAAAGTCCAGACGCAAATTAAGCTATGAATTTCTGCAAGTCTCCATATGATTATTTATACCTTTTAGTGTATTTTTAGGATATTATTCACAAAAATTAATAATATTCAGGAAATATGCTATATGACAATACAGTACCTGACTTGAAAGTGTCTCTTGTACGAAGGTCGAGCCCTAGCGTATCTTTGCACCAGAACCTGTAAGGTCTCACACAGCACCTGACCCAGCAGTTCTCTGGCCCAATCGGCTGGAAGGACTGCCCACAGGTCGCTACGCAACCCACACAGGAAGTAGAACCACATCTGCACTGAGAAGGAACAGCGCTCGCCCTGTGGAGAACAAACAAGGAAAGTGAACAGAAGTAAGCAGAGGAGGGAACAATGATTCATTATGCTCGGAGATTGAGAGTGAAACCAAAATACAGAGAAGCCAGCAGGGAAGCTGTAAAAATAGAAAAGAGAGATTGAGAGAACATTAAGGAGAGAGACACATACAGGTCTGTCAACACCAGGATGTCTCGGCGGTCACACCACCTGCACTCTGCACCTGGGCTTTCTTTTCCCCTCTGGGGTTTAAGACTTCTTTAATGTCCTGATTTGGGGAACACCTCATACCAGATGCAGGGACAAATATGTATAGAGCTTTATTGCATATGTAGAACAATACTGTGACCAAAATAAATACATTAATACTGTCTTAAAGCATCTGTGTGTTTAATAGCCTCTGATGTTCAACTTCCGACATTGAACTCCTCCAATGAACACATTGGTTTTGTCCCATTTCCGCAAGTTTCACCCTTCCCTATAAAACTGGAGACCACTACACCAAACTTTTATTAGGACCCTTGTTAGCTCTAGAGTCCATAGAACATAAAAAATGTTAAGGGATAAAGGGGCACTACCGCTCCACAAAAATGGAATTGGGACAACTTACACCTCGCGAGTAGAGGGAGGGTAATGGGACGCAGCCATTGTTTAAAGGTCCCACTGTCCCAGCCCTTGAAAAGAAGGTGCAGGGATTCACATCCCAACCTCACCCTCAATTTTACATTTCTCAGATCCCAATAGAGAGGCATTCACAGTCTATTCACAAACATGTAAGAAACACCCATTAAGTAAAGGCTAGAGTGAGTTAAAATCTTACTTAGTATAGCTTTAAGGGCGATTATGTCACAGCATAAAACTCATGAAAAATCATGATTCCTCCCTCATTTTCCTTCTAGTTTACCTCATCAAGCCATTCTCTTATTTTGTCCTTCCTCTCTCCCCCTCTTCCCCAGAGCCAGTCGCTTTGGGATTATTTGAGCAAGGAGCGTGACCGAGGTCTGTCCTTCCAGTATAAGGCCTCCATTCTCAGCCTCCGGACAAGAGTGAAGCCAGAAACCAGACTTTGGATCTCCATCAAGAAGACAAGCCGCAAGCAAACGTGTGATTGGACCGTTTTATTTAACATTCAGTGGAAACTTTATTTAACAAGGCAGGTGGGCTTCAACATTTTTTTTGTATTTAGCATAATACTATAGCAAAAAAAAAGGACACAGTGTGGTATGGTCGGAAAACCCCTAATGCCTCTTAATTTGTCCTCTGTGTAGAGAAGCCAGAGCAGGCATACTGCACACCTGACAGGAAGGGCATCCAAAATCACTCTCCTTTTCGTCCTTTCATCATTTCAACTCACTTTTCACCGTTTTTATTTCTTGCCAAGGACTGTTGCCAGAAACAATATGATATCTATTAAATGAAAAATAAGAAAACAGAGGTCTGGATATTCAATATCTAGATTACAAGAACTGCAGAGCCAAGATCCAGGTTTAGGGGGTTCAGGGCCAGACCAGTTCCAGACAGCCATGCATGAATGACAGCCACATAACGCTCAACCCAACACAATACACACACACACACACACACACACACACACACCCACACACACACACACACACACACAGGCTCAGATGTGCAAACATAACATATGTGCACATGCAACATATTCATTCATGTGCTCCTAAACATGTATGCGTACGCACACACATACACACACATACACACACCCTCGTGTGCACAGTCACACTTATGCGCATTACAACACAAGCACGCACCTGCACACAGCAGGTCTGTCTGACCTCAGTGACCCAAGGAAAAGAGAGAGGAACAGAGGGGAAAAATGGCAAAAAGCCGAGTGAGGGTGAGAGACATGGCCGGGTGTTTAGGTTTAGGGTTAGGTTTGTTTAAGGGCATAAAGGTAGGGGGGTTCCAGGGGCCCTTTGCCATTTCCAGACAGTCCCTGTGTAGACTGCAGACTTCAGACAGCTGGATCCCTGAGGCCCCCCGGGGCAGCGCGGGGGCCCCAGATGTTCTCAGGGAGCTCGGAATCGAGGGCTGAACACAGAGGAGGGAGAGGGAAAGGTGCATTGTGGGAATGAAAGGGAAAAGCAAGAAAGCAGCCGGGTTTGATTCCTCGGGTTCCTTACAATCTACAGAACACGTCAGCAAAGTCTGCCGTCAGAACCTGCTACAATGGAGAAAAGTGAATCAGAAAAGACAAGAGATACATTTTTATAATTGTTATATTGCCTTTATAGTATACAGTAGCAGTATGGTTTAGAAACAGTCAATTTTAAAAGGGTGATATGTAAATAAAAATAAAAAAACTGAGCGGTGAAAAGGCACCATACACACTGTGCATGACACACTTCTGAGGCATATGCATGTGAATGTATGTTCATGCGTGTACTAGATCCCACACACTACCACTTTAATATGATTTTGCAACAAACTAATTGTTAATTGAATTGAATACATGCTATTCAGCTTCAAGAGAAGAGAGAATGTCTGGGGTAAAACTGAATAGGTTTCCCAGATTTCTTTGGGGGTAGAGGGTAGAACAGGGACACTTTATCTCACTGATATCTAAACTGTGACCGCAGACCACGAGGGGTCTGTTGCATGTGTCAGGAGAGTCTGTAAAAGTAGTATAGTAACACTGCTTTACCTCATAGAAGGGTTTGCTGTCCGCCCAGTAGTGGCTCTCTGCATCGTGAAAGATGCTGGTGGAACAGACCTGATGACAGTAGCTGGTGAGCTGCTCTTTCAAAGCCTCTACCGTGTCTTGGCACTTCTTGATGGGCAGCAGGGTCAGGGAGCTGAGCATAGAGACAGTAAAACAAACCCCGGGGTTACCTAAACAGGAAATGATTATGCAGACATGTGGCAGATGGATCCTCTGCTGACTTCAGCCAAACCGATGAACGGACTATCTATTTATTCATCTATTCATCTATCCACCTATTTATCTATCTAGTAATATGTGCTGCCTATTAGCTATTATACAGCTAGATGAAAGAATAGATGATTTACTCTAAAGCTTTATTGTGACACTTCATATCCGTTCACCACAGCTTTACGTTGATGCTTTCCAGAGAGAGGCTTTGCTTTAACAAGGGTGAGAGGGGTTTAAGAGTAGGGGGATTGGATGCTACAGAGGGAGGGAAGTGGTTTATGACTGGTGGGGGCACAGTGCAGGTGCAGGCGGAGGGCTTGAGGAGGCCGGAGGTGGACCAACAGGAGCACCCAGGGCACGGGGTGGGGGGGGGGCACCGGGGTAGCTTTAGATCTGTGAGATCTGTGGGGAGCAGAGGTTAAAGGGGTAGTATGGGGTCGATAAGCTCTGCAGATGTAGACACAATGTGAATGCCATTACCAACTGTCAATCTTCTATATTAATTCTCCGTTCCTCCTCCCCCTCATTCCAAACTAAGAACCTGCTTCCTACTGCTTTCTCCACCAGCGTGCTAATTTTAGAAAAAATAGAAAAACACAACTCCTTTTTCTCTCTTTCTCTGGTCACATTTTGGCTCGCTGCTAGAGGGGGACCATATGGTTTTCAACAAACTCACAGTACAGTATTTCAGCATCACTCACACAGACGTTACAGCTCAATTATGGTGTTTTAGTACCTGTGACATCTCTGCCTCCGCCTCCCTGGACTCAAAAATGACACTGGGCTACAATAGATCCAACAAATAATGCTGTCGAGTAAAAAAAGGGCGGTCTGTTGTTTCTTTTTGTCATTGAGAAGAGTAAATCTTTGCCCCCATATAGATAAAATCGCATAGAGGCGCACACACACACACACACACACACACACACACACACACACACACACACACACACACACACACACACACACACA
>JAOEHI010000024.1:3443356-3453954 GCA_025447815.1 Percopsis transmontana
CACACACACACACACACACACACACACACACACACACACACACACACACACACACACACACACACACACACTTACACTTGTGCAGTAGCAGCAGCCTTATCCGTCAGCCTGGCCTGGTAGTGTGCCAGCTGTTGGTGCACGTAGATGGAGGTGGCCAGCAGCGCGGGGAGGTTCCTCAGCGGGGCCGAGGCTGGTACCTGCAGGGCCCTCTCCTCCAGGCGGCCCAGCATGGCAGATGTCACCCTGGCGCACGCCTCCACATAGCTGGACCGCACCTCCTGGAGGGAGCAGCCCTGGCAGGCTGCAGCCAAGGGCAGCAGGGCGTCCAGCTCCTCCATGATAACACTACAGAACTGATGGAGGGAGGATAAAGAGGTAGAGGTGAGGGAGGGACAGAGCTAGAGAAGACAGGGCTTTGGTCATTTTGGACCCATAGGGCCCACAGAAGAAGCTGGTGTAACTGGTGCACCGGGGTACACTGCAGTGCATCGAGAACAACAACCAAATGTCTCTCGTTTTTCTACATCTGTTGTGGAGAAGGAGGCCCACACTGCAATATGTATTGGGGGTGTTGGTGCTCGCTAAAGGTGTGTGTGTGTGTGTAAGGGGGGGGGAGGCAGTGTATTAACTAAATCACATGATGGCAGCTAATGCATGCTGTAAATGCATACTGTACTGTACCTTTTAATTTAGTTTGGAAAGAATTGATATATTAGTCACCGCTATTAAAATATTGCTATACCCTAGCACACATAAATACTTTCTTTTTTACAAAAAAGACACACACATGCACACATACACACACACACATACACACACACATACACACACACAACTCATATGCTTCTTATTGACAACACATTTGGAATAATAGCAGAGTAGCGTACCAGTGCCAAAGAGTCACATATGTGCGTAAGTTCAGCCCCAAATTTATACACCCATACAAGTGAGTTACGAGTCAGGCAGATTCAAAAGTCATAAAACATGGCAAGGTACCGCGGCATATTCCCCTAAACTCCCGCAGGTGCGGCCATGTCAGGTCACCGCGAGGAACAGGTCAGAGTTCTCTTTCATTTTTCCCCCCACCAAAACAAGGATAACGCAGTAGCGCTTCGAGCATTTCCTGAATCATTCTGGTTGTAAATTATTTCTCACTTCAGACTAATTCTGCACTCTTGCACTCATTACTTGAGTTACTGTAGTGGCAGGATGAGGATTTCGATATTCTGTCAGATCATGGTTCCAATGTGTGGACACAATTGACAATCTCACAATCTCCTTCCACTATTTCCCCCATAAAAAAGCCTCCAGTGGGACTAAAAGGCCTGGGAACAGTGGCCGTGTGGACAATTAAGTCAATATCTGACTGGATGCGGTCATTAGGAGCTTAGCTGGGAGAGAGAGAGCAGAGAGCGCCCAGGGCTTCATGCGCCGACACAGACAGACACAACACTCTATATCACTCAAGAAGATTGGGGAATGGGCCCAGGAGAAGACACAGAGATTCACACACTCACACTCTCACATGCACAGGTATTGCTGACACACACACACACACAAATACACACAAGTGAAAGGCCTGTATATGTGAAGAATGTCTAGAAAAGACCAACAAAAAAAATGATTTGAACACGAAGCGGTTAGCCGTTACATTTGGCTTAGAGGGTCATTCTGAAGCAAAGTAGTTGTTGTGTTTTTGTTACTTATTCATTAAAGGAAACTGAATCAGTACATGCTGTGTCGTGCCAAGTAAAAACACTGTTTTATAATATATTTTCCATGACTCCACCTATAGAAGGATAATTGTTATTGGCCTATTTTTACTTCACATATTTTAACATAGTTATTTAAGTGTTTTTTTATAGACCATTAAGATAAGAGACATTAGCAGTTGCTACACTTTGACTTCCTGACCTTAGCCCATTGAGAATTCTATTTGTGTGATGGAACACTCCTCAATTGCATTACAGCACTCCTAGAACACGCTCGCCCCACCCACACTCATGCTGTTGTACTTCCAAACAAGCTGGGTCGACTCTTTGGGATTCAGGGTGGCGCTATAATGTGACAGAGGAGAACTTGGCCGAATATGTTCACATAGCCTTTACGGTTTGCTTTCTGGTTGTGGCTTTTGGTCTTTGTCCATTTTAATCTCTCTGTGACCAATGTGTGAAATTTTAGCTCAGATCACAGCTTAAAATCTTGTCACCATCAAGTCCCCATAAAACAGATTAGACTCCTATTGCCTAATGTGCGAGTGGGCATATACTCCAGTCAATGGGCATTCTAACCACTGGCTCCGGTTATTTGGGATCTCAGTGATATAAATGCAGAATCACTACTTGTCATTCAGTGAACACCTGCCAATAAATGGCCAAACGTCCCTGACTAGACATATACAGTATCGTAACCTACATATGGATGGAAATACAATCAGAGATGTGGATTCCCACATTGGTGTGTGAAAGCATGAATATAAATGAGCAAAATATTGATCCATCATAACGCCTTTGAACTGGCCATATTTCATGCACAGGTCTTGTATAGTAATTTGCTCTCTGCTCAAACACCGGGCCATGTGTCAAAAAAAAAAAAAAAAGGAACAGGGGAAAAATATATATAATATATAACAGGCCTGGTCTTGGATGTCTGTCTCACAGGGTGATACTGAATGCAAATGCATGCACGTATAACCTTTGAGCTGAAAGGCTCTCATCTTTGAAGCGTTGACCTACACATAAATACGCTGTACAGGTCCTGTGCGCAGACAAATTCTGACACTCGTTAGCAAGGAGAGACACAAATACTGTCAGTGTAAAAGAGCTAGCGGAAAAGGGGGGAGGTGCAGGTAAGGAAGTGAAGATAAGAAAGAGGGTATGGCGGACAGCAAAGTAGCGGGCAGGAGAGCTGGAGAGAGGAAGTTATGGGAGGATGATGAAGTTGAGGAAGAGTTTGAGGAAGTTGGCCAGAGGCATTAAATTAGGAACTAAATAGCGGGAGGACGAAATAAACAAGAGGAACGAGGAGTGTTTTAATTAGCCTCTAAACCCCCACAGGTGTTTTGAGGTATTGTGGCTGATTAAACCGCATGTCAGGTTGAAGATGGGCGGAGCTATGCTGGAGATTTACTGAGGTCAGCAAACTGCAGAAAACAACCAATCATAAGAGGTGCAACAAAACTGAGGTCAGAGAAATGGGAATCAAGTGGGGTCTGTACATACTCACACCGCCCTGAAAAAAGCTCTAAACAGCCACATTAACTCAGAACACTGTCATCTACAGCCCCTTTAGTCCAAAAAGAGGACATGGCTGTCTCCAAACAGTGAAGAGGCTTTGCAGAGTGTCTCTGAGGATTGACTAGGATGAAACCCCAAAGAATCTTCCTATCCAGTCAGACTCACCCTACCTTTTTTCCCAGGCCCTCTCCTCTCATCTCTCTCTTTATCCTGCTATCTCAGCTTGCCTCTGTCTTTCCCTCTCTCTGTTCTCCGCCTCATTTCACACCCTTCTTTACACTCCATCACTCCTTGCTCTCGTCTTCCTCCTCCTCCCCTGTTGGGAATTTTCCCTTTATATCCCTCAAAGAAATGGCCCCGGCCCTCTTCCCAGGCCCTAGCATGATCCAGGGCGTCACATAGGTCATGTCTGGAACTCTCTCCTGCAGAGAGCGGAAGCCCAGCGAGTCCTCGGTCTTATAGCTAAGCTATCTAGGAAGGAACGAGGAAGGACAAGTGAACATGTATCAAGCAGTATGCTCATGCAATATCAGCACACTGAACGGGCCCAGAGGAGTCTTGAGGTACACACACACATGTGGACACATATGCATGGAGCTGCATAACTACTTCGCACACACGTGGGGTGGTATTAGGAATTACTGCTGCTTATATTACTGCTAATATCATATTACGGCTTAGCTTACAGGTAGAAACGAAAAAGCAGAAATGCGATTAAGGGTGCGCAGAGAGAATTATATGCAAGGCAGACTGATATAGAAAGACAGAGTGGAAAAGAGGAGTGTTGTGAGGAGAATGTGGGGTGGGGGAGAGACAGAAGGCTGAGGGAGGGGAGGTGGGGGGGTAGAGGCGAAAGAGATCAGAGTGTTTCAGTTCCACAGCTGGTAGCAGTGACTATGATAAATGAGGAACTGTCCCTTGAGAGCGCGCGCACGCACACACACACACACACACACACACACACACACACATTACCTTGGCAATCATTTTGGGAGTGTGTCTCTCTGAACAGCTGTGGGAGGAGTCATGACTATGCAGCGTGTCACTAAGGCAGCTGGGTGCGTGTGCAGACGTTTTGCTCAGGGTGATCAAGGTGTGCCCAGAGGAATGCAGGACCTCCTCCTGCTGGAGACTCTTAGTACAGACATCCTCCAGCACCACTTTAACACAGTGGGCCATCTGAGGGATCAGCCCCCGAAATGCTGACCTCCAATCAAATTGCAGAACTAGTGCCTGTCAAATCGGGAAGAGATGAGAACACAGCCAATCAGCATGTCAATGTACTGTATGTTTCACATAAAGGGTGATGAGGTGATGAGGCCTATTAGGCCTAATTCTAAAATAGCGTGGCCTTTTATTCCAGGTGAATTCAATTAGTCCTAAATGAGTCCTAGATTTAGGGTCCAAACTGAGTCCTCTTAATGTGGATCAAAAAGTGGACCAACAGAAAAGGGACTCTTTTGCGTTCACATTGTGAGTTCTTTTGAAAGAGGACTCATTTCTCTTTCTGGTCAACTTCAGCTCTGATGGGGCCTCAGTCCTCTTTCTGTTCACACAATAGTTCCTCTGGAGCGCTCAGACCTGCTTTGTATTATGGGTAGCTTTTACTGTGTGTTTCTGTGCGTTGTACACAGTTGTCGTTGATGTGTTCTTCCTTCCATATCTGGAGGAGTGCAGTAGTTTCTTCCTCAGACCAAACTACTCGATCGTCCACCAGTCTTGCTATCTCTACCAGCGGACATGGTTCCGTCCAAGCGCGGCCCGTTCATCTGGGCAGGTGGAGCAGAGCCCCACTAAAAAAAATCATCCACTCTGCACTATTTTTCCACGTTCATACATCATAATTTACATTACAATAAATATTACCTAGTTACTGTGCAATCAATGAATTAAACTTTTGATCTTTGAAAGATACAATCATCATTTCAGTGATTTGGTCTTATTTTATTGCCTGCCCTACTTTGCTGCTCTGTATAAGCACAGTGGAGAAAAATCTGCAAATTCTGCTTCTGTCCGCTCCACATTCAGTGTGCTTTAGGTTAGTCCGCATGTTCAGACTACTGCAAAAATGGTGATCACCATCAGCCTTGCTGCACCTGCTGTGTCTAATAGTGTAGAGTTTATTTATTACTTTTAAAACTGTCCTTCTCTATATGTTCATCTTTGAAATGTGTTGGCTACCGCGGTGTTATGTGGACTGCTGGCTAGTATGTTTACACGAAAGCAACTTATTAAAGGGATAATTAAGGGCTACAATTAAACTTAACTAAGAAACAGGAACGAGAGAAAGGTATCTTGCTCAGAGAAATATACTGGTAAGCCCATATCTGCAACTGAACCCACAAACTTTAACCTGAGTGTCAAACAGCCAGACCAGATGTTGTGGTATTGTCCTCTTGGTCAAAATTTTCTTTGATTTAGCTAATGAAGAAATGCTTAAAACATCTTCTTTTGGTCATTGTTTTATCTATGTGTTTACTCCTCCACCTCCTTATGGGCTTTGTGTGACGTGTTCCCACTTTTATTTATAACCTCAAGCCAGTTCTGTCTGTAATCACTCTCACTAATTACAAATAATAAATAACCCAAGTGGTTTAACTGATTGTGGTTGATTGTCCAGAAGTAACTTATCCAAGGTATAACTGTGCTCCAGAAAGCCACTTTTTAAGCAATAATTTATAGATTAGGCCCTACGCCTGCCTTTAGTTACACCATGCCTGAGAAAACCCCTCTGTGATGTTTGTAGTCTGTTGTTTGTACTTGTAATAACAGAGAGATATGCTATTAGAATATACACGCTGGGAATAATAGAAATATAGTAAATCATCACCTCTGGGATGTGGAGGAGGTGCTCTCCAGTGGCCTTGCTTCCATCCCCCATCGTCTCCTCTTTAGCCTTTTTCAAGATGCCTACAGTAAACAGGTAATAAAAGTGTAGACTATACATTGAAATAGGAAGTTTTGAAACATGACCAAGCATCGCATCAGCAAAAATCAATGACCAACAGCAAAGCATAGTGAGGTGCATGAACTCCAGCCCGTGAACGAAATAATAACCATTACGAAGAGGAATGTGTGAAGTGTGAAAACCTACACGACATCCCAACCTTCAGAGCTATGCATTATTTAACATGAGCATTTCCATATCACTCATAATATATGATATTATGATGTTCTGAAAGCCCGAGTGAATGCTCAGCGCAGCAACATAAAAGCAAAAGCATATAACTCAGAGCCATGTATGGGTCATATCTCTCCCATCTTCCCAGATTACAGCAGATCAGACACAGTGACCAGAGAATATATGTATGTGCCTCAGAGGCAGTCGTAACAGGCAGTCAGCGCTACGCTAACAGTGAGGGTTTTATGAGTCTAAATTTGGGATGTGGGTGGGGGGGCTAGGGGGAGCTGGGGAGAAGAGGGGGGGGGGGGTGGAATTAAAAGCTGCAAACATCAAGGCCATGGTTCCCTAATCAGAGGGGAAAGAGTGAGACCCCAGGCGAGGCAATTTAGCTGAACAAGACTGCGCCAGCCATAAGAAGGAGGAAGCTGCAAGCTTTCCACGTCACTTTTTGACCTTTAAAACCATCTGATGAATTTCTGGTAATTAAGCCGTTTGATTGCCTGGAATTAATGATTTGGATAACTGCCCTTTAAAGGCTGTTTACCTCTCTGTAAATTGAGCCTTTTTGCTAGTCTTGTTTTTGTAAATGTAACCTTTATGGAAATTACTCAACGCACCAAAAGCTTTCATTTAACTCTCTGCAGCAGTGGTTCAAACAGGAGAGAGGAAAGGGCTACAAAAGGCTTATATATCACCCAAGATAATTCCCTGTTAAAAATATAAAATAACAAATTTCTTAAGAGGTTGCTCAAAACTTATGTCGAGCGATGTCAAACTACTGCTTGCAGTGTGAAAAGCAAGACATGAAATGCTCTGTGAGTGAGTGCGTGTTTACACTACCGTATGTGACATTAATTGTGTGCATTTTTACTGCATTGCCTAGAGCAGCAGTACCTTTGATACGGGGAGTCTCTCCGGCGCAATTGATAAAGGCCACGTTCGTAGCCAGATCCTCCACACTCGTCTCGAGCTCCAACAGGCTGCTGGCAAGTAGGGTCAGCGACCTTAACTGGTGGGAGGTCAAACTGAAGTCCCTGCCTTTCGCAGGAAGCTCCATGGGTGCTGTGCAGTAGGAAAGAAAGAATTTAAAAAAATGTAGGAACATGAAAAAAAGGTAAGAAAATAAAGTTAAAAAGAGAGAAAGAAATGAGAGCAGCATTGAACTTCAGTCATACAATTGAGGTTGTCACCTTCACAGCCTACATGCACACCTGCTTCCTCAACCCTCGCTGAGTGCGACACCCCATATACTGTAAATATCGACCTTCACCTTATTTTCCCCAATTCCCAGCACAAAGAACTATGCAAAAAAGTCACGAGTGCGTTTCCTCCTTTCTCTCGGGGGGCAAAACTTTTTCTCCCTCTAACCCACCAATGACCCCCTCTGCAAATATGGATTTCCCATCTCGGCGGCTGCCAAAGCCATCGCCCAGGGGATGTTCCGCATTAAGCTGTAGAATAGGCGGCTGGAAGACGCGTCGCTGTACTCCCCGACACATGCACAAACACTTTTGTGTGTCCGCTTAAATGAGATCCCCTTCACTGCAAAAGGCATTTGGGAATGGATCAGCTCCATATCAGCTGTGGCTCTGCAAGCCAAGAGATGTTTGAACGCTGAAACAAAACGAAAGAGGTGTGTGCGTGAGTGGGGGGGGGGGGGACTTTTCCAATAATTTGGACATTATCGCCTCTGGATCCTAATGACATCTTACCATATTGTTAAACAAAATCGGACAATATGACAACACACACATGTCCCCCCTGGACGTCCGGTTTGATCATGCATGAGCTCCAACTTTGTATGTGTGTGTGTGTGTGGGGGGGGGGGAATACTACAGTACATGCACTCTGCACATGTCCACGTGTGCCTGCACGCAAGTGAATATATGCAGGATGTGCATAAACATAAACAACTTTATTTATAGGAGACTTTCTCACAGTCATTTGCACATGTCTGCCTTACTGAATAATTGCCATTTCTCCCCAGACCCCCGTCACCTTGGAATATATTCACTCCAGCCTCAAGTGTCAGTGTAATACATGTATGCATTAGTGTGCAAGTGCTTGTTTGAGACTGCATGTAGAATGGCACGGCGTATGTGTCAATATCTGGTGTGTGTGTGTAATTAAGCTGCATGGGCCCACCGCTCGGCATCTAATGGGGTCCAGTGGGAGCCCGCGCTACGGTAGAAGCCTAACACCGCATGTGCACATGGGGTGACCTGGCTGACACACCCACACGCATACACACGCATACACACACACACACACACACACACACACACACACACACACACACACACGCACACACGCACGCTCCTGCATCATCATCAGCAGCTCTGTGTGTGTGTGTGTGTGTGTGTGTGTGTGCGTGTGTGTGCGCGTGTGCGTGTACGCTAGGGGAGTCGCCGGAGGACCTGGGGCTTCCAACGCGGAGTAAACAACGGGAACCGGAGGAGACACGGACGCGTCGAGATGGGGACAGCGTCACGCACATTAAGCATTGTCCCTTCCCACTCCATGTGCCAGGTTTTCCTTCCCTCCCTCCACCTGTGATCCTGCGACCGCTTCACCCCCGACACTAACTCATGCAGGTCTCTTGGCATATGACCTTGATGTTTAGCAATCCTCTGGCTCCGCGCATAGCCCAGCGGCCCGGGCTACATAGGTATTTATGGCCTCTCTTCCCAGCCAAATAGCCCTATAGCCATAGCCGTCTAGTACACAGCCATCTAAACCTCATTATACCTTTGTCACAACAGTGACGCCAAATGGAGGCTTTCATAGCCGGCTGATGGAGAGGTGGTGCTTAAAAGCACCCAGGTGTGTCATATAGCATAGCACATAGCGTGTCCCACAGAGCAGAATGGGAAAGGGCGCTAACAGCCAGCAGGGTTCAACCAGAGGTCAGTGTAGCATGAATCAATAAGGGTGCTAAAAGAGAGCTTTTACCCTTAAATAGACTTAGTCATCATTATGTGTGAATATCTTGGACTATCATTTAATCTCTGCCCCGGCTGCCGTGCGGGAGGGAAATGTTCTGAACGTATGGTGAAATTGCACTTACAGTAATGCATCCTAAATAGAAAATGAGGGCGCACCGAATGGTGTCGAGTTGGCAAACAAGGGGATATGTGTAAGAGGTGATGGCTGCACCTGATGACATTATGAGACTCTATTAATAAAAGCAATGCTCCTCGGCAGATGTTGTGTGACCTCAGTAGGATTTATGTGTCACTATTAGCAGCCCGTAAAAACAAAAGCGAACGTGAGTATTTCATACCTTTAGTAATGTAAACTGGGAGGGAGGCGGAGGGGTACACACAAGGAAACACATAGGAGAATATTGAGCCCCGCGGGGCTGCGGTGTCCAGGTACAGCTTCTCTCACAAGGCAAAAAACAAACACACAAAAAACAAACAAAACAGGTTTTTCTGAAGAAGTACCAGTCTCCACAGTGTCTCCTGCGGCTTCTATCATCACTTCCACTCTCTTTTACACACACACACACACACACATATGAACACACACATATGAATAGGGAATGGAGGAGAGTGGGGGTGGTAAGGATGGATAAAACAGGGAAGAGAGGGAGGGAAAGAGAGGAAGGAAAAGAGAGAAAGGGGAGGGACGAGGGGAATTCCCTCAGCAGTTGTTATTGATTCCGGTGTTTACGGGCAAATAGTTTAGTGCCGTTTACAAAACAGAACAGATGCAGCCAG
This sequence comes from Percopsis transmontana, assembly GCA_025447815.1. Taxonomy (NCBI): domain Eukaryota; kingdom Metazoa; phylum Chordata; class Actinopteri; order Percopsiformes; family Percopsidae; genus Percopsis; species Percopsis transmontana. The sequence continues at coordinate 3,453,439 of JAOEHI010000024.1, forward strand.
TGAGCAAAAAGGTAAACAATTGCTGTGTGGCGGGCTGCCAAATCCCCAGTCTGATGTATTAAACTCACAGTGAAGAGCGTTCCCCCTTTGGCTGCACTTACTGCCACTTCATTTCCTCGCGGCTCACACACACACACATTCACACATTCTTTCTTTCTCTCCATCTTTCTCCCTCTCTCCCTTTCTTTCGGTCTCTCTCTCTGTGTTTCTTTCCCTCTTTCTCATCCGTGAAAGCAGGAAGTGGGAAGTTGGGGTGATGGCTCTTTCTCGATGTCCTCACCTGACCCAAGATGTTGGGTCCTCCCTAAGAGCGCCATTAGTGGGGGGGAATTGGGTGTGTCTGACATGTTCGAAAAACCAATTATTAGACACTTTCTACCAAATGCTGCCCGAGTCTTTAGGGAATGGGCAATCATGCAATGATATAGCCACTGATTTAATCTCTCTCTCTCTCTCTCTCTCTCTCTCTCTCTCTCTCTCTCTCTCTCTCTCTCTCTCTCTCTCTATCTCTCTCTC